>JAXQQM020067468.1:0-71143 GCA_034641835.2 Pinus albicaulis
TGAGATGCTTCCGAAGAAACTTCAGGAGGAGGATCGCCACTAGGAGGAAATGAAGAGGATGACGAAACTAGTGGTTCCGCCACGTTGACTTTGTTTCAAAATAGGAAGGTAATGAGATAGCCTATTCGAGGCTTCAAGATCAAACACTAAGGAACTAAAAAAAAATCCAAGAAAATATCTTTAACAGGGATGTGATCATAGAAAATTTAGTTTATGACATTGAAATGAAACTCTGTTGTTTCATATTTTAAGAGTCGAGAAATAGATAAAAGGTGACTCTAGTCACTTTCAGGTTGAACGAGCGTGAAAGGAAAAGTGCTCAATGATATTTTTAATTTTAGAGAGTCATGAAAAGACCAAAATGACTACTCAGGGAATGTAAGAAAGAGGTTGTACCAAGTTTTCGTGAACTACAATATACACCTTGGTGATCAAATGAAAGTGAAATGACCAAGGACTTGACGTACATGCAGGTAATCTCCTCGAATGTTGTGTTCGGTGTATCACGGTTACAGGGTAGTAGACTCAAATTCCTATGGATAAAGGATTGCAACCTATGAGGGTCCCCCTTTATATACGCGACGGTACGGGGAGCACAAGTCTGTGCTAGCGCTGTCTAATGCGAGATGGCAAACAAAAGCTACTAGGTTTAATGACGTCGGAACATGTCACTAGCCTAGACCTCTAAAATGTGTGCATTAGGTTTCAATGTTTTCTTAGGTTTATTGAATTCATTTTAAATTTGACCTTGAATTAATGTTGTGATTTCAAGGCCTTATCAAATGTGATCTCGAATTCTTAATGCACAACTACATGCAAAAGAAAATCATTTCCATCGAATGAATTCTAGCTAAGAGAAGGATAGTAGTCTATAGCAAAGCAGCAATCAATTGAATCACAAGAAGAATTTCACTAATGCATCTAAGACAACCAAAGCAGAAAATGAAAAACTCTTTCCTGGTTCATTAAAATCTACTAATGCAAAAGAAATATTTTAATTTTCAATTTAAGCGAAAGAATGCAAAGTTTGTCTTTTTGGATGAATGGGAAGAAAAATGCATCGTTACACTAAAAAGCAAAAAGGACACTAGTTTTTAGCAATTCGAATGAAACGATCTAAAACGAAGAGACCAATCCAATCCAAATATCAAACACGCTCAAAAATATAGATGCACTCAAATACATTTGTTGGTTTAAAAAGAAGGTCTTGTTTCAGTCATCTAGCCTAATCATGGCTGAAACATGTTTTTAATTTTTTATTGATGAGTTAGTGAAAGATAGCTAGTCAAATCATTCAAACTTGACTTGTAAAAAAAATAGATTAGGAATGAAAGATGCTGGTTCCACATGCTCAAAACTGAACCAAGGAGAAAAACAGGGATGCATGGCAAATGATACATCACAACCCTTATTTTTCTAGTGTTGTTTGTACAAAAATAATGTTTGTGTGTAACTTGTTCCAATGCCACAACCCATGGTAAGACAGATTGCCTAATCCTAATTTAAACCATACTTTCAATTTCATGTCTATAGCTTAGAGAATGAAGTCTATCATACAACCTAATCCTGACAATCAATAAGTCTAGGTAGAAAAAAAAAAGAGTTCATTAGAATAATATGAACTCTAGTAGATAGTTTTTTTGCTTTCAAGATAAAAAGAATGTCAAGGGTTTGCCAGTTCAAGTGCACCCAAGGAAGAAAAAATGTTATGCAATTAGGTCGGGTAGGTAAAGATGAAGTTGAGATAATCATGTTTTCTAGACTATTGAGATCACAACTTCAAAAAAGCATCAGTAAATGAAAGAAGTAAAAATCTGCCCAATGGATGAGGCACTGGTCTCCATAAAACTAGAGATCTAAAATTCTGGACACCTCCTGAAAAGGCGCTGCCCTCCCCAAGTGGAGCCACTATTAGTCATCAATAATTTTTTCCTTTTTAGATGACTAAATTCTTATCCTAGATTTCTAGAAACAAAATTCATGAATATTGTGAGTTCTGGAAATCTCACTTCCTTCATTATCCTTAGGATAAGTTCTTCACTATTTCATTATCCCATCATGTAATGCTCAGATCATCACTCCCATAAGACCCATCATGTGCTCATACCACTCATTTTGTCTATATTTTTTCATCCCTGACCTTAACACTCTGTTTTGTCTTGTCTATTTTCCTCCACCTGACACCTAGGATCACCAACCAACCTACTTACTCTTGTGTTTCCTTGATACATCAAGCATTGATGGTCTCAAAAATATCTCTGTAGGCTCTTTAGATAAATCAAGTACATTGGATTTTGGATCTTCAGTACATCAAAATATGAAAAACCTTGTTTTTTGTACTTGATGACCCAAAGCCAAGTTTTCAGTCAAAGGCCAAGTCCAAAGAGCCTCCCACTAGGTCACCTAGGGTTTCATAGGTCATAGGATTGTTTTGGTGTTCTAAATCTTTGTTATTTTTCCTGTGCCAAGAGGCTGCAATAAAAGAAGAAGAAGGACAACACATGATTGTCCAAATGGATCAGAAGTCTTTCAAGAAAGACCTCTTGGTCAAAGTACAACTTCTACAAAAGACATATGCTCATCTTAGAAATTTCTGCAGGAATGATTGAGATGGCCATCAGCAGAAAAAGAGGTAAGGTAAGAGGCTGAGTCATCACTAATGACAGCCACAACAAAGGAAAGGCAGCAGGCCTATGTTCAAAGAGAATCAGGGTTTTGAGGACTGATTGGCGAAACAGTGTTGCCAAGCAAGGAGCCAGTGCAAAGGCCACAAGGACAGAAGGCACAACAACACAACGAAGCACTCATGGAAGATTTTAGAAATTATAAATGAAAAAGGGAAAAAGGTGAGGTGAAATGAACATAAATGAATGAACATGAAAGGTCTATAGAGAACTTAGAATACAACACTAATTATTTGTCTCTAACAGCCCTAAAACCTAAAGTTTGGGAAGGTAGGCAAAGAAGGTGAGAAGAGGATGATGAGCCTCCATCATGACAAAAAGAGGTTTCAAAAAGCCTCTCAAGGTGATTTCCATGGTTTATCAAGATAAGGGGTTTCACTGCATCAAAGGGAGAAATTGTAAAGAGTATCAATATAGGAGAAATCAAATCTTTAGTTACTGTCACTCACCCTCAAAATGGTCAAAAGAAGGAAGGTAGGAGGTTAAGTGTCAAATGAGAAATCAAACTGAGCATGAGTTCTACTGTTGAGTGACTAATGGTTGTTAAACTCCAAACCATGACGAAAGAGACCAAAGCACGATGTTATGGCACCTGCAGCAAATCAGAAGTGGCCAAGGGAAAACATAGTATGCATGATGTACAAATATTTGCCACAAAAGACACATCACTATCAAATATCAGTCAAAGGTGAGAAAAACATGTTTTTGGTCACTTACACTCAGTAATGGAAAAAAGGGCAAGAACAATGTTTTCAGTAGTGCAAGAAAAGACAGTTTGCACAGTTCCCAAACCTTCAAAGATAAAAAAAGGACCTATTCATCCTTCTAGCACACCCTCACCAAAGAAAAATCACTTAGACAAGTTCAAGCCATCTGCAAAAAGGTCAAAAGAACATAAGTGAATAAAATGACAAAAAAGATTGAAAGACACAGCAAAGTGGGTTTTTAAAGTTTGATTTATTTCCCAAAGGGTATAAAAGGCCCTCTCAATCTTGTTTCATCTTAGTTTGCCATTACATGATGAGAGAAAGCTTGAATAAGAAAAATAAAGTTTTTTGGTCGATTTTCAGGGCAAGGGCTACTAGCATTGCGCAAATCCGTGACGCTACGCTAATCTGGGCTAGCACTCTGCTAATCCACATTCCTCCCATTCAAAATCACACGACACTGCACTAATCAGGGGTGGCTCTATGCAAAGTCGGGGTGTTGTGCGAATATAGGCCCGACACGCCCGGGGACCCAACAACCCTGTTGAACACTTGGCACTGCGCTAAACCACAAGCACGACTCTCGACGTTGTGCTAACAAGCCAACATGACTGCTTGGGTAGGGCACACGCTAATGCAGATTCTTGCTCCAAAGCCTAAATTAATCCTCCAATTTGCCTCCAAGGCATGTAGAGGAGCTAAGAGTTGGTAGGTGACCTCTCTTCCTTAACCTACAATCAATTTTTTATATAATTTGGTGGCTAAAAAAGTAACTAAACTCTAGGTCTCAAATGCATTTTACCCTTTGTTTTTAGCCTCCTTGAACAAGTTCAGTGTCATTTGAGGGAGGGTGAGTTAGTGTGGTCATATTTTAGGATTCAAGGTGAACCCTCTTAAGCTCCAAAGCAAGAAATCCTAAAACCTAGCCTCCACATCACTCATTCACAAGAAGTTGACTTCACCACCATCTTCATCTTGCTCCTCCAAACCCTAGTTTGTCAACAAGCATCTCCTATCACCATTTCAGGAGCAGAAAACAACAGGAGAAGTGAAAGAGGCCAAAGGCCTTTAAGACCAAATCATAAGGGAGGGAAAGTGAACAGAGTTGAACCCCATAGCACAGTGGCTATCACATCCTCTCCCAGGATCCTCTCATGTTTCCAGAATGTAGGGTGCTTCCAATTTTGTGAGAAGGTCAAACAAGTGAAAATCCACCTAGAGCTTACAAGGATTCTCATCCTCAACTTGCACAAAAAACACTCAAGCCTTGCAGGGGTAGATTTTTAGGTCTCAGTAGATTCCATCTCTGATGCCACAGGTATCCCTGCCGTTGGTGAAAAGTGGTTTAATAAGGAAAAATTGGACAAGGACTCTTTTGAGACATTTGTCAAAACTAGGTATAGAGGAGGCTGCAAGACTATTTTCCCTCTCTCACACCTCAAACAGAGATTTTCACCCTTAATGATGGTTATCATGAAGTACTTCACCTGTGAGGGGAGATACTCTAGGCTCTACTCCTACCTTGTCAGACTCCTCATGCATTTCACAAGGGTTAAGATGTTCAACTTGCCCTACTACCTCTATAGCAGCATTGAGAAGATGTCTTATGTTGTCCAGAGGAGGAATCACTCCCAACAAATGCAAAGTTTATTTCACCATTCCTTGATCAAGCTGGTGGTATTACATCAGTTGGAGTAGCAGGGTATACCTTGGGAGGTATTCATAGTGCATGAAATATTCACAAGCCCACAACCTCCTCATTAATCAAACTTTCCCACCTCATCTACACAAGTACCCTCACCTCAAAAAAACCTCCCTTCTTCCCCTTCTCTTGATGCATCAAATGGATAGGATGATAGTGACAATGATGAACAACGTAATGGAAGTGAGGGTAATGGGGCAAGTGAGTCAGCCCAAAGTGAGGAAAAGAGTGATGCTAATGAACAAAGTGCTGACCAAGAGGATGTTAATGAAGATGAGGAGGTTGAAAGTCAAAGGGACAGTAAGCATATGACAGTGAAAACAATGAACAAGACAATGAATAAAATAGTGCCAGTATGGAAGAGGATGCTGAAGGAAATGAGGAGTTTGAAAGTGAAAAATAAATGAGCATTGAAGGAGGGGAAATGAGCAATAAAACAAAGGATACAAAGGCAGAAAACAAAGTGGAAGGTGAGGAGGCAGAGATTGCAAATGATGAAAGTGAAGAAGGGGTAGAAACAGAGGATCAAGAAGAGGATAATGAGGAGTATGAAGAGCTGGAAAGTGCAAAAACTAAAGGCATCTCTAATACCCATGAGACAAAACTCAGTGAGAAATATGTAGAAATTGAAGGTAGCAGTGACCAAAATGAAGCCAGCCTCAGTGATAAGAAGTAGAACAAGAAAGAGAATAGTCATGATAGTCATGATAGCTGTCATGACAGTCATGACAACAATCAGCCCTTCAGTGATTATGACCATGATGACAGTGCAGAAGATGAAGATGAAGATAACCCTAGTCATGATGACAATGAAAAAGGGGAAGAGACTCATAGTCTAAATGATGATCACAGCCATGGCAAAGGGACTAACAAAATCACCATCACACCTCTTGCATGCACATACCAAAGAGGGCCAAGGCAAGTGTTTGATGCCTCCAAAAGGCAAGGGACCTTGCCACCTACATCATCTCAAAGGCTTGACAAGGGCAAAGAAAAGATGGAAAAGGGTAAGAAACTTAAGGGAAGCAAGCAAACTAAACAAGAACCCCAATTCATTGATCTACACAGTGATAATGAAGATGACGAGGTGGCCACTAGGTTATTGCTCCAAAGTAAAGATGCACAAATTAGGGAGTGGGAGAGAGATTTTGAAATGGCCCAACGTATCATTCAGTATTACAAAAATTAACACAAGTACTTTAAGAAGATAAAAAGGGGTCTTTTTCTCCAGAAAAAGATGACCAAGCATTATGCAAAGAAAAACAAACTTGCTTGTGCCAAACTGAAGAAAGCCCTCATTGAAATCCAAACCCTAAAGGAGGAAAATGGTCATGAAAAACTTGGATTTTTTGCATCAGCTTCTCAATAGATCTCCCAAACCCCTTGAAGGATACTTCCACCAATTTTGAGGAAATTTCGACAACTTTTTGTTTTTTATGATTTTGGAGGCATATTAGCGCAATGCCATTGGCGCTACACTTTTCCCTTGAGCATCTTCAGAGGGAAAAAATTACATTTTTGGACGTCTCGTGGCTAGAACACTATTATCACCAAATGTCAGAGCAATTGGAGTAGTTTTGACCCCTCAAAAGGTCAAAAAACACCAAATTTTTCACCATTTTGCCTCCTTTTCAGGCCTGGCGCTGCGCTCAGAGCAGTGTTTAATTTTGAAATTTTGGACAGATTTTAGGAGTTGTATCAGGAATCCAAGGGTACATCTAGAAATTATACTCATTATGCTTTCCAACGAGCCATCACGGAGAAAAATCCGACATCGGGAAGGGGTCCAAAACTTGGTTCCAAAAGTACCTATTTTCTACCTGAGGTGGTGCTGCGCAAATGGACTGTGTAGTGTTTTTTGGCCTAAAGTTAAAAAAACACACTCATTTATTGTAAAATCATATTTTAGTGCTTTTTGAGGCAAATCACTCTAGAATTAGGTGCTAGAACTTATTTTGGCATTTATTCCATGGGATATTTTGTGCCTTGGGCCTTGCATGGTCTCTTGGGCATTTATGACATTTATGAGTGATTTTGACATTTTCCTAACCCTATCTAGGGTTTTTTCCCTCCTTTGCTGAGTTAAATAGAGCATGAGGGTTTCATTGTAAATGTTGGAATTTGATGAGTTTTGAGAGCAATACATGGTTTTTTGAGGTTGAAGAGCAATTTGGTGTTGTGGAGCTTGTGGATGATTTTCTTTGATTGGTGATGATGAAGCTTGCTTGCAGGATCCCTGATCTTGGTTAATGGTGACGTGTCTCTAATTTTTCATGTTTTTTTGTTTATAATTATGTTTCATCCTTATATATGTAGTAGAGTAGAAAAGTATAGGCTAAGAAATGTTGTTTGAAGCACCTTAGTCCTTCCTACCTTCTATTGCCTTGATGTTTTCCTCTGCTAGGATATTTTAAGGAATTCTTGATTGCTCCTTAGACCCCCTAAGCTTGTTTGTTTCATCAATAGATTAATATTCTAGTTTCCAAATATGTTTTATGGAAAGCCCTGCTTATTTGATGCTATCAAAACTCTGTTTTTAAATCTCTCTTTGAAGTATTACTTGTTAGGTTAAGCCAAGGAGGTCTTTTTATGATCTTTCCCTTTGTCCATGCCTATCAGTTTGCCTCAAATTTCTTTGTAGCTTTATCAAAAAAATTTAGGAGTTCCCTCTTTGATTGATTAAAGTTATTTTTTTATCTTAAATGTTTTCTAAAGCTTGAAGGTAAAATCACTAGAAGTTAAATGAGTTTCTCGCCTTCTATATTTCATTGGAATGTTAGTCTAGAATGCTTATTTTCTATGTTGAATCAAAGGGTTATTGGTTTTCCCTATCTATGGATTTCTTCTTGATGTTAATGGTGTTTTAGACCTTCTTGTTTATGGGTATTTGACAAAGGATTCTTAATTTCCCTTTGCCCTACCTTGTTTCCCCAACTTAATGTTCATTTTACTTCACACGTAACCTTAAAAGATCCATTGACCACACTATATTTTCCATGTGATGCACTCTGACTCATTATTGAGATATCCATGACTTTCATAGACTCCATAGCCCAATTATTTGATGATCTCTCACTCCACGTATTCTACCTATTTCATCTTACCCAACCAAAACAAACAACAAACCCTACACTTAAAAACTATCCTAAAATCAACCATCTAAAGAAAACAAGTTCACACCCTTTACATACAATAGAGAGAGTCCTCTCTGAGTCCAGGAAGGCTAGGTCCTAAGACTTGAAATACTGGTCTGATGTTAACCTGTGCATTTGGTCTACCAATCTGCTAAATCATGGGACACTAACATAAGGAGATAAAATTGAATAATGAATCTTTGAAGGCTTCCACCTACTCCACATTTTGGAAGCATACCACTAAAACACAACATAAATTAGTCTCTGCATTTGATTCAAAGAAAGGACAGTTCCAAATTTCCTTCATGGAACCATTAATACCAGATCCTAGGAGTGTTGAAGAATACAAAGCCTCCATTTTCTCTATTGATACGAAGAAAATACATGGAATCGATCAAATATATTTAGACAAGTAGACAGGGGAGATGAATTTTTCATCACTTACCAATTTAGCCATGAATGCATCCATATTACAGTCATCCTTAAATAATATCAATTCTCAATTGAAGATAGGAAAAATGTATTTTTTTCAAGGAAAATAGAATCAAAATTCTGGGAGATTTGATAATAAATCTAGGGAATGACCCTAAGGATGTCAAAGCAGTAGGAGAATTGATAAATAGTAGAGAGGCAGACATTCAAGCATTAAGGAAGAAATTGAAGCTAACCTCTACAAAGCATCCTTAAGCTAAAGAGGTTGCTAGTATAGAAATGGAGGAAGAAAAGTTATTTCCATAGTGGTTGAGCAAAATGCACAAATACAAAATATGGAGCAGGCCATGCAAGCACTCTTGAAGTATAAGGAATAGTGGGGAGCAACAGGAATATCTACATCGAGCACATGTAAAAAAGTAGATACTTTAGCAAATACCACAACTTCATATCCTACAAAAGAAATTACTATATCTCTAGATGAACTAACATTCGTTCGAGATGAAAAGGAGAGGTTGTTGACAGCATTATCTCGAATGGAGGAAAAAAAACTCAAAACTCACAATGCATACTTGTCAGAAATTTAGAAAAATTACAAACTTATCTAGCAGATACAAAAATATGACATGTCCTTCATCATTCAAATGTTGGCAGAGGAAAAGAACATTATTTGGTAGACCATAAATTCCAACATAACATATATGTGGTCGTCGATTCAGATCACTTTCGAGAAATAGGAACTGGTGCAAAGAGTAAAGACAACAATAAATAATACAAAGGAAGATTTGGAACACAAACCAGAAGAGGCACAAAATATTATTAAGTTGTTAAATTCCAAAGCCAAGGATCAATTATAAGACTTGAAAATTTCATATTGGACAACAGTAGTCATGGAAGTTAAGAGGGTCTTAACAAAAAATAATTTGATGATACAATTGGAGATCAAATGCAGAGACCTTGAGTTGCAGGTCAAGAGGTTCAATAGAAAATTTACATTGCTGTAGGAAAAAGGTTTGCCTACTCTGAAGAATCCTAATGGAAAATCGATCTCTTTATAAAACTACCAAGAGAAGTTATGAAACATAGGTGATGATGCCTCCAATTTTGAAAAGGATAAAGGAGTTATTAGTGGAGAGGCATTGATACAGGGATTACAGTTTGATTTAAATATTCAACATGAAATTCACCACCATTTTGTAAATAATCCCACTTTTGACATTTACACTGAAGTGGATGAAAGATTAAAAAATATGGTTAAATTTTCCATCCCAACTGAAGAAAGGTGGGATCGATTTCTAGAATTGATCGAATGATTGTAACTTGAGAACTTAATTTTCAACATCCAAAGGAACAATATTTGTAGAAAAATAGCATCACCAAATTCCTATATAGCCTTGAGAGCACAACAGACTACCAGATTTTATTTATCTTTCTCTCTTATCTCTAAAATATATGTTCCTTTAACATATATTGTTTTTTAATAACCTATTTTATTTGAAGTTTGAGACATAAATCTAAAATAATCTCTATAAATACTTTGTAGAAAGGACTTAATAAGGGTTGGAAATTGTATGAATAAAGGGTCTGCATTTTGATGTAATTTTACACACTATACTGAAATGATCAATTTCATTAATACGGAAATTGTGCTCCAGGATTCTTGTGTCAAGCAATTGGTGATGTATCTTCTCATGTGATATTGTTATTTTCCAATTTTCCCATATGTTTTCTATCTCTATTGTTTTAAGAAGATAAAGAGTCAATTTTTTTTAAATATACTTTGGGTTGGGTTATAAAAAATATTCATGTTTTCACTCTAATATTAAGTATAGAATTCATCCCAACATGCTCTATATTTAATTTATTTCTAATCCTCTTCATCTTACTCACACCACAAATGAAAATATTTGAAAGCTTGCCTATCTTGCCCTGTTGCATGTATCCTGCTATTTTTGTATTTGATCATCCTAAAATTCATGAATCTATTGCACAATGGAATTTCCTTGCGGTTTTAACCAAATCTTTGAAAAACCAACCTCTGAAATTCATATCTAGCCTAATCTTAAGACAAAAATCTAAATCAAATAGAGAGGTCCCTCTCTAAAGCTGGAAGGGCTAGATCCTAGCTTTGCAAGTGTTTTTGTGGTTACGTCTGCAATTTCCTCCTCAACCTAGGAAAATTACAGAGTGATAAGAAATACCATGTTAGTGCCCTCTCCTGCAACACTATTACAAGTTGAGCCTTCTTGATATCCTCATCGGTGATCAGTCGCGCTTTCCACACTGCCTTATCGACAAACCTATTTTTTTCGAGATCCTCTTATCCCTGACCTCTAAAAGAAGGCATCTTAACCTCATTAGCCATGTCTCTTGGGTTTTAAGGGGGAGGGGGAGGTGGAGGTGGATGGGGAGGAGGATGAAGGGTGAGGGGAGTAGAAGGGTGGGGAATCCCATAGATGCATTGATTATACTCAAACCCTAACTAAGACACACCTCTAGGGGTTGTAGGGTTACTCCTTTCTTCTTCGATATCAGATTCACCCAACAACAGACTATAAGTAGTCTCATTGAATTTTTCATGGTATACCCTAAATCGTTTACCACTTCACGTAGATCCAGACTTACTTCCTCCAAACATCAATCTCATTTCATTCGTAGTACACCATTTTCACATAAAATAATCTTAATCCATATCTTTAATTAATTCATGTACTTACCTCGAGGACCTTTGAAAAATATTCATTCAGCTTCGTTGTAGGATACATATGTGTCTATAGCAAATTTAGTAATAAAGCCTCAAAGAATACTATCAAACCAGAAATCAACAACTCTTGAGATATTGTTGTCAATCTCCTTGAGTTGCTTTATTAGCTCAGGGTTCCATGTAGTAGGTTCGTCGTTCTTGAATAAGGTCTTATTCTCAGTGTTGGAACAGGGTCTCCTTGCAAGCTATGAAACCAGTCCATTTTTGGTATTTTTGTTATATTTAGTATAGCACAGGGGGTTTGGGGTGGGTAAAAGCCTCCAAAAGCATTGTAATGGGGTTAAAGGGTAAACTAGGGGTCCAAAAACGATGGGTTGCAGACCATAGGAATGATACAGCTAAACTGTTATAAATAGAAGGGTATTTTGGGTTGTAGAAGGTAGAGTTTTTATGAGATATTGATACAAGATATTGTGTAAACGATCTGTTAGGGTTTTTTGGGAATGGACTCCTGCTGGCAGTGTGCGCGGAGATCCTAGTCCAACTGTGTGTGGACCCTGCTGCTGCGTGCGCAGGTTGGGAAGGGAATCGTAAGGGTAATAGATGAATGAATATGCAAGATTGTTGGATCTGAATCTGTGATTACTATTGAATGAATTGCTGATAGTTACTGTGTTATGCATTTATCTGTCTTGGCGCTATGAAGATCTATATATTGAATGCTTGGATCTATTCTGCTTTGGCTATAGCTTGCTGTGAAAGTCTGTGTATTGAAGTAGATCTAGATCTGTTCTGTTCTGGTATGTAATGTTGTGTTAATGTTATGAAAAGCATATATCTATAGATCTAGTGCACATGGATAAAAGTGGATACATATTTGACCCTGCGTAGAGATAATCTGAACAGAACGCAGCCCTGCTTGCCTTACCCTTCCTTTCTTAGGGTGTGGAAACCTGGTTCCAGCACCCACCCATACTACTTCGGGTGGGATTGTGACCTGCGCAAGCAGGTCACTTCCAAAAGGACCAGTAGTATAGGGGTTTGTTGGAAAACCTTGCACACTGAACCTGGGTCAGGACCTCTCAAGCCAACAAATGGTTCTGTTGCCGGGACCCGAAGAGATCTGAGAACGGGATCGAGTAGTGGCATCAGAGATCTAGCATAGGGCTGAATGAACCAAGGTAAACCGGGAGAGACCATGACGACACTCTTAAAATTACATACCTTTAGAGGAGTGGTCGATGAGGACCTACAACGATTCTAGTTCGTGGCGGAGTTGGTATGGATGATGCAAGGGGTGGTAAGCGACACTGTAAAAAGAGCACAACTATCCTTGGCTTTTGAAGAAAGGGCGCTGGATTGGTATATGCGGTACCTATCTCAAAACAGGAACGCAACACTTCAAAATATTAAGGAGGCCCTAAAGCAGCAATTCTGGAAACCAAAATCCTATTCCCAACTGGTATTGGAGGTAAAAGACTTCAAGCAAGGAGCATCTGAGTTAGTCTAGGAGGCTGATCAGTGGCTAAAGAAAGCGATCTGGGAAGGCGAGTTCAAATACGATGACAAGAAGCATACTAAATGGTTTATTGCTATGCTCCTACCTCACTTGCGCACGCCCATGGGCCAGCAGACGTTTGAATTGCAAGAAAAAGCCTTAGAAGTCGCCATGAAACTCGAAACTGCACCTAAGGATGACGCAAGGGAAGGAGTACAGCAAATCAAGGAATAGCTCGGAGCCATGCACCTAGAAATACAGAACTTACGGATGGAACGAGGGAAGGAAGTAGGTATGGACCTTTTGTGTGAGGATTTTCAGGTAGCAGGATCGCATGACACAACCCAGTGTCCGCGAAGGAGTAGGGGCGAATTAAAGCAACAATGGTGTTGGTTCTGCTGATCTGTGGGACATGATGAGCAGAATTTCTACATCTATGACTTACTTGTGGATCGCGAGACCCTCTATAGGGTTTAATCTGATCCTGCCTCTCCAAGGTCCCCTGCCAGCTTTGGTAGCTCCCCTGCACGGGGTAGGGAGGGCTGGGGAGGAAGTGCTGGATGAGGATGGGGCCAACTAATCTACTACAACTGTGGGGAAGTAGGGCACTTCGCTTGGGACTGTTCGAATCCCACTAGGCAGACTTGCAAATACTGTCGACAATTGGACCATGAAATCAAGGATTTCCCGATTCTACTAACAAGAATGAAGGACAAACAGTCTACCCCTACGCGGAATGTATAGAAAGTCAAAACGGAGCTAAGGAGCATAACGCGGAGTATGGTCGCCCAGAAAGTAAAAGAGAGGCTAGCTGTCTGAAAGAAACTAGCTCTAGAAAGGCAGGAATCCCTAGGAATCCCTGAGCAGCTACCAAAAGAAGAGGTTGAAGCATTTTTAGGGGCATGCCTGAAGCTCTTGTGCAGCCCATAGGCAAAAGAAAGTCTTAAAGAATTACTACGGGATTGCATGGCTCAAACAACTAAGGTCAAGGAAGTACACAGATTACACAACTACAAAAGGTGCACTGGGAAAAAATGCATTTGACTGCACAAATTCGTGACTATGAGATAGATCAGGTTGTTCTTGATCTAGGATTTGATGCAAATGTCTTACCAAAATAAACATGGCAATGAATTGGGGAACCTAAATTAGATTGGTCTGCCATCCAGCTACTAATGGCCAATCAACAGAAGATCATACCTCTAGGATGATTGCCAAAGGTTATGGTTGATATCGCAGGGGTAAAGGTCCTAGCTGACTTTGAGGTCATAGAAATTGTGGAAGATACGAACTCCTACCCTGCGCTCTTGGGAATATACTGGGCTATTGACGTAGGAGGCATCATTAAAATAAAAGAGTGCAGCATGACAATTGAAAAGAATGGGACATGACTAATAGTTCCACTAGATCCCACTGAAGGTGCACGGTATACCGAACCTGTGTATGAAGAAGAGGAGCTCGATCACATCTATAGGATGTCAGCACAGGAGGAGGATCTAGTAGGAGGCGGAGTATTCCATTGGGATAAAAGCAAGGAGTATTTTTCTGACCTGAATGAAGAACTTGAGAAGTGGCAGACTCGGCTATGTGGCATCTCAACCCTACGATACCCTCAAACTGCAAGGACTCTCTACTGCATCACTTCAGAGGTAAGAGACCTTCCCCAATTTGATGAATATACTACTATCCAGGACTTCGTAAGAACACTAGAAGCCAGGGTGCCCGAAGATCACCGACTCTGGGCGCTCAACCTGGTGGTATGCAGCACATCTACACGATGGTGGGATACCCACAAGAAAGCAATTCTGGATTGGGCAACGTGCTAGAATAGGATGGTACTACGATTTACACCCCCTACTGATGTGCTCACTAAGACATTTCAGGGGCCCAGGGATCCGCAATCACATCTGTTCATATGGACAACCAAGTGGGTCGACCGAACCCCATATGAATGGATCCATATATTTATACATGCCCTGGGCCCTATCCCCACTACTTGGTACTTAGATGCTGAGTTACATCAATGGACCCGCCACTGGGAGATATTAAAAGAAGACTTCCTCGGAACATTTGGGCTCATTGGAGGAACAAAAATGCTTGAAGAAGCTCTACAAGACATTGATCCGTTCATCTTTAAAAAGCCTCACCCACACACACCGCCAGCCGTCCTGACATGGGAGACTCAAATGCAAGACATAGTCAACTGCCAAAGCTTGGTGATTAACGAAGAAGAAGATAACCCGCGTAATATCTCTATTCCGGAATTTGAAGGGGAATGTACTATCATCGGCCCTTTGCTCCTAAATATCGATGTAACACAGCCTCTCTGGCTACGCGAAGTTAATATTAGCACAGGTGAACACCCTAAACTGGCCAAAATTGGGGACTATTGGGATGAAGGCACTATGGGGAAAGTTGTCGAGCTACTGACAGAGTACCAAGACTTATTTCCTACGAAGTTTTTCGGAGCTCAAAGGAATCATAGGGGACCTCGGCGTTATGCATATCACTCTAAAACTGAACACGTGGCCCATCAAGAAATGGCCCTACTGGTTGAATCCTAAATATAAACAAAAGGTCAAAGAATATCTGGACAAAATTCTTACCGCAGGAATCATCGAACCAGTTGAACAGTCAGATTGGATCAGCCCAATGGTTGTTCAGGAGAAAAAAACAAAAGGTGAAATACGTATTTGTGTGGATCTGCGAAAACTTAACGATGCCTGTGTTCACGACCCCTTCCCCACTCCCTTCTCTGACGAAATTTTGCATAGCGTAGGTGGCCAAGAGGCCTATTCCTTGACAGACGGATTCTCAGGATATCATCATATCAGGATTGCCCCAGAATATCGCAGTAAGACCACCTTTGCCATGGAATGGGGCTCTTTCCAGTACATGATCATGCCCTTCGACCTTAAGAATGCACCTGCCATATTTTCAAAAGTCGTCGTAGCTGTGTTCAAAGAATTTATCCATAAGTTTCTGGAGGTTTACTTCGATGACTGGACGATGTTCAGCTTAGTCAAGAATCATGTCTGGAATCTGCGATTAATGTTGGATGCATGCTGAAAGCACAAATCTCCCTAAATGTTAAGAAATGTGTGTTCTTCGTACCATTCGGAATCTTGCTAGGCCATATAGTCTTTCAGCAGGGCCTGATGGTTTCCCTATGAAGATAACTGTTATTATTAACTTGACCACCCCCATGATAGAGAAATAAATGCGTTCCATTCTCGGTCACACAGGCTACTATAGAAGGGTATTTCAGATTGTAGAAGGTAGAGTTTTTATGAGATATTGATACGATCTATTGTGTAAGCGATCTGTTGGGGTTTTTGGGGAACAAACTCCTACCAGCTGTGTGCGTGGAGATCCTAGTCCAGCTGTGTGCTGACCCTGCTGCTGTGTGCACAGGTTGGGAAGGGAATTGTAAGGGTAATGAATGAATGAATATGCAATATTGTTGGATCTGAATCTGTGAGTACTATTGAATGAATTGCTGATAGTTACTGTGTTATGCATCTATCTGTCTTGGCGTTGCAAAGATCTGTATATTGAATGCTTGGATCTATTATGCTTTGGTTATAGCTTGCTGCGAAATTCTGTGTATTGAAGTAGATCTAGATCTGTTATGTTCTGGTATGTAATGCTGTGTTAATTTTATGAAAAGCATATAACTATAGATCTAGTGCACATGGATGCAAGTGGATACATATTTGACCTTGCACAGAGATAATCTGAACAGAACGCAACCCTGCTTTCCTTACCCTTCCTTTCTCAGGGTGCGGAAACCTGGTTCCAGCACCACCCATACTACTTCGGGTGAGACTGTGACCTGCGCAAGCAAGTCACTGCCGAAAGGGCCAGTAGTATAGGAGTTTGTTGGCAAACCTTGCACACCGAACTTGGGTCAGGACCCCTCAAGCCAACACTCAGTCAATCTTGAAAACCATTCATGTAGCTCATTATCGAATGATGAGAAGAAGATCTTGTGTTGGTATATAAAGAGATATATTTCTGACCAAGCTTCGTTTGATAGTCATTGTTGTTGTGAAGGTAAGTCCTCTCTATGGATAGAGATGATCCCTCTATCCCTAGAGTGGGTCTAGCAACAAAGGGACAAGCTAAAGTGTAGGTTCCTAATTAATGAATGAAAAGTATGGGTAGATTGACCTACCTGGAGTCCAACGCTATCATCGTTGTAGTGGTGGTGGCCTCTTGATTCTTGTTTCGACAGGCCACAATCCTTCTGCAACAGTGCTCAGATACCTGCATGAAGATCAGAAAATAAGAGAAGCATACAAAATAATGATTTCATTCATAATCAACTAACCAATCAAGGAAGGTTAAGCATCTTGCATCAAATAAAACACATTAATTCAAGATGGGAGCTAGACAATAGGCATGTATATATATAAATAGAAGAAAGAGTTACAACTGGAGCCTTGATGCCATAGCCTCCTTCGGCGGGGTTCAGTAAAAGTGCGTCTCGATGAATTGTCGAGGAATTTAGACAAGGTGAGGACACAAGCTTAAGCTCTCTCAACAAAAGTCTCTTCCGTTCTATCTTTCTGGTAAAATGTACAGGAATTCTCTTCAGCCTTTCAGCTATAATATGTTCAACTAGCTCATCAAATGGGAAATGGCTTTATTTATAAAGGGAGAGGAGGAGGTTGAGATCCCTACAATGGTGGAAGGGAGGCCTTATCCCTTGGGAGGTTTCCCCAAAAGGTGGAAAGAAGAGGCCAAAGGAGGGAGGATGTGGTTATCCAGTCGAACCACTCCAGATGACTCACCCACAAAGATTTTATGATAGAAAATTCGCCTCTATATTTAGAAAACATTCCAAAAATAGCTTGGTGCAAGTAGCTCACTAGGACAGAGCTTCAATTGGCGCGGGGCTCAGTGTTAATATTCCTCATTGGCGGGAGGGCATAATGGTCTAATAGCGCCAAGGAAAAAACATGTGTTTCTGATGGTTTTCTCAAGGAATTGTCAACAAAATGAATGTTGTCCTCTTGGAAAGGGATGCAATGATGGTATTTGCAAGGCATGACACTTTTTATTAGTCACAGAAATGATCCTCCAATGTGCGAGACGAGGATTGTATGGATAGTGACAAAATGTTGGGTAATAGATGCTCCTAAAGCATGAGGTCCGAGAGAGAGGAAGGGGTGAAATGCTTTACGAGACGCATTCGAAAAAAACACCGTTGTTGGAAGACCTGCAATTACAAATACAACTGATATCTCTGATACATGAATATGTGGTATGGGTGCAACCATCCATAATAGAGTACATATATGAACTGAGATCTGAGGTATAGATGTAGCCATCTAGTAGTAAGGATCAAAAAATAGACTCAGGTATGGTCGCAACCATCCAGTCAAAAGTGTCATGAATAAACTCATGATAAATCATAATATCCCGCAACCTGGATTTTATCAGACAAAACCTAGGGTCTTGTGTTCCATCTCGACCCAAGAAAGTACAAATTCAAGCATGCGAATATGTGAGCTGAAGTCGAACATGCAAGAAAATATCTTGATTACTAGCCAATGATGAAAGTTGTTAACAGGTGCGAGAGAAACCACCAATAATGAAAATGGATCTCAAGGTACAATAGGTACAATCCATGGTATGTGAACAATGATCTGACATTAAACACCCATAGAATCACTCGATCGAAGGCTAATGATGTGGACATGTCATCGAATGCAAAGAACTTGCCATTGAGGCATGCAAGCTCCAATGTACCGGTAATAAGTCTCTAGATCAACTTCCTAGATAATGAGATGAAGTCGACAGGAAGTGACTCGGTTGAAGGAGGGCCATAATGTTTCCCACATCATCGACACGAGACATAGGAACATGCTGATAATGAATGAGGACCAAACAAAGGATCAAAGGGAGGTTGAAAACTGCAAAGGCAAACTTCTCTTGAACATTTCAGTGACACGACTCTGGATTTGGCAGTATTTGACATCAAGGGATCTGAGGTCATGATGACGTGGAAAAGAGAAGATGAGAGGTAAAAAATGATTACCCAAACCCATGAAGGCAAAAATGACGAAATGAGATGTCCCCAACCCGACATGAATGAAGATGAGTGTCATGTTCAAGAGCGACATATTGCTGACACAACTGAAATTTGGTTCCATTTTCCCCCACCATTTTTGGTGAGTACCCCAGTTATTTTTGAAAAAAAATCTTGAAGGGGATAACATATGCTTTCAATGTAAGTTTTTCCTTCAGACTAGTCCATCCTAGTACATTTTACGAGCCCTAGGAAGGAGGAACTCAGGTAACGTCATGGTGACGATTTTTGATGTCATCAGAGTTTAACGAGTTTGAGAAAGGAAGAACTTGGCATATATTCATGTTTAGAGAGTTTGAGAAGAGGCAGAAAAGAAAACTCGAGTAGGTCCATTTTCGTAAATAGTCTCTCGGATCCGAAAAGGTAGAAAACAATATGTGAGAGAACCTCTTAGTTGTGATAGGCTAAGGTATTCCTTTTTCGTAAATAATCTATCCCAACCCAAAAAAAGGGTAAATGTATACTGGGTAGATATTGTTTTGCAGCCATTTAACGAGTTCAAAATGACAAGAGTCTTGATAGTATTTTCAATTTTAGAGAGTCAGAAAAGAGCTGAAAGATGACTCCTCCTGGAGGAACGAGTGGTATAAAGGGTAGCAACTGGTTCTGGTGATGGTGGAACTGCTCAGAAAAAATAAGGGTCAAGAGGCTGGCTAACAAGACCACTCATTGCAGTAGTTCCTTAGGAATGGGTAAAACAACCAAGTGAGTGCATATGATGAGCCAAGCAGATGGTAACGATGGAATGAGAAAACCAAGGCTCATCTCAAAAAATAGGCTGATAAAATGGCAATCAGGAGAGGTAAAGTAAGAATGGTTTCATTTTTACACAAGCTTGAAATCAGGAAACTCTACTTGAAGTTGGTTTCATTTTTACACAAGCTTGAAACTTTGTAGAAAACTATGCTTGAAACTGGTTTCATTTTTACACAAGCTTGAAACAGAAAAAAATTATGCTTGAAAATTGGTTTCATTTTTACACAATCTTGAAACAAAGATAAACTATGCTTGGGATTGGTTTCATTTTTACATAAGCTTGAAAGAAAGATAAACTATGCTTGAGAAATAGGGAAAAACGGGCATGCCCCTGTTGGAGTCCCGTGATTTAGCAGATTGGTAAACCAAATGACAGGGCAACATCAGACCAACCTTGGAGTCCGAGGACCTAGCCTTCCTGGACTCAGAGAGGGCTCTCTCTATTATGAAAAGGATGTAAACTTGTTTGCTTTTGTATATTTTATTTTAGGCTAGTTGTTAACTATGTTTTGGTTTGTTTTGGGTTTTTTGAGGAAAAATTATTAAAAGGAAAAATAGATATGGATTTTGTCAAATCAATTGGCTTATGGGGTCAGATAAGGTTAAGATTGTCTTAATGATGGACAAGGTATTACTGCAGGGCCGATTTAGTCGAGGTAAATGGATTCTTTGGGTGAAAGTGAAATGAGATGACCATTAAGTTTGTGAAATACAAAGAGATTTTAAGCATAAATAGTTAAACAACAAGCATTCATGAGTCAAGGCTGACCATTAATCTCTATGAACGAAACTCAAAATGATAGATGCAGAAAATAAACAATCCAGTGATACATAGAAGTGTAAGATCCTCTAACTTTGGGAAAATCACCTTCAGAATTTTGGGAAAACAAATAATATTAACAAACAACTCAGTCTATGAAGAGGGAACTCCTAAACATCATATCTTGAGCTATCGGGAACTCTGAAATAAGACTGCAAAGCATGGACAAAGGGCAAGATCGAAACAAGACCTCTTTGACTTAACTAAAACAAGAAATAATTCATAGAGAGATTTCAGGAATGGAGGTTTAATTAGCTATGAGTAAGCAGGGCATACCGTGAATCATACTAGATAGCATACATAATAACTATTGATGAAACAAGTAACAAGTTCTTATTGAACCGAAGAGCAATTAAGAATTCTTTGACATGACCAAGAAAAATGAAAACATTTAAGCTGCAATGAATCAGGAAATTTGAGGTGCCTCCATGGGCATATCTCAAAATTACTCTTTACTGAACTACAGTAAGCAAGAAGCATGAAAACATGTATGATAAACTAAGAAAACATAAAAAATAAGAAACACAATACCATTCACCAAGCCATGGAATCCTACACACAATGCTCCTCCACCATCAAGCCAAGCAAGAGATCATCCACTTCATAAAACAAGTATTTCTTCAAAGCTCATAGTGCTATGTATTGCTCTCTATAACATCAAGTTCTACCTCTAATTACAATGAATCCTCTTGGATTATATAGGCCAAAGAGGAGGAATCCCAACTAGGGCAAGTAGAAGGCCATTGGCCAAAAACAAATATCTGATTTTGTCCTTGACGCCTCACAAGGCCCAAGGCACAAAATATCTTCAAAAAATATCTATTTAAGCTAAAAATAGTAAGAAAATTGACTTTTAATCTCTGACATAGAGTTAAAAATAGCTTAACGCACATTTGGATGGCCACCTTCAGAAAACTGCCTTTTCAACAAAATCCTACAGGCACATAGCACCAGAAAAAGGTCTGTTTTGCAGAGGATGTTTGAGGGACTTCCCGATGTTGAAACGATGCCCGTGATGGCTCGTTGGAAAGCCCTAGATGTATAGGTTCTATAAAAACTTGATGTTTCTCAAAATAATGCTAGGAATTATGTAAAAAAGTAAACTGAGTGAAAAAACCCAGGAGGGTCTCACTTGCTGATATTTGAGGCAAAAAGGTAAAATTTGACTATTTTTTGCCTCTTTGGGGGACCAAAACACCTTATTTTGATCTGAAAATTTGTGAGTAGATGCCCAAAAATTTAATACATCCAAAAAAATAACTTTCATGAGCTGAGGATGCTCCTAGCAAACATGGCAGTGCCTAGAAAAATGTGCAATTAGGCCTAAAAATCACAAAAAATCAAGATCATGTCAAAAATTGCTCAATTTTGGTGAGCAAACCCCTTATGGGTTTCTAGAAGCATGCAAGGAAGCTTAAGCCAATATTCCAAGCCTAGATATGTCTTTTTCCCCTTTTTTCACCGGGCACCTCCTTTGGGCAGTTTTGAGCTTTTCTTGGGCAATCTTGAGTTTTCTTCAAGCAAATTAATTCAATTTCTTGTAATGCCCGGTCATCTTCCTTTGCAAACCCAAATCTTTGTTTGCTTTGTCCAATTTTTCCTCCAAGTTATTTTTTTCTCTTTCAAGCCATGATTCTTTCTCATTTTCTATCTCTTGGGCAAGCATCTGTGTGAGAGGATATTGTTGAGCAAGGGATGTTTCTTCTTGTCTTTGTTTCTCCAAAGCTTTCCTAAGACCTATAGTCCCATGCCTTTTCCTTACTGGTTGCTCCTCCTCTTCATCATCATCAAATTTTCCCATATACTCCTCAAGTTTGACTTGTGCTTTGTATGCTTCCCTTTGGTATTTGAGTGCCCGGGCCTCATAGATTTCTATTTGCCCATTTATTTGTCTATTTTGCAGATGTAGGAAGTGAATGAGGTCTTTAGACCTCTCTAAGTCAGCTTCTAAATCCCCAATTTGAGAATATTTAATTTGCAAAAGAGAGTTTAGAATTTTGATTTGGTCATCTTTGGCATCACTATCCACTTGGATTATGTCAAACTCTCTTTCTTGTTCATGGTTGCTCTCCTGCTGCTCCATTTTTTCCTTACCTTTGCTTTGAATGGGCTTCTTTGCCCTTGTCCTCTTTGGCACTTTAATGATAGGCTACTTGGGCAACTTGCCTCTACTCTGGAGTGCTTTGATAACATTTGTAGTTACAGCTTGAATAGTCTTCTTCTTTGTAGATTTAGTGGTCTTAGGCTTCACACTTTTGGAGAAAGAGTCATGGCCCCTTGCCTAGGAGAGGCAGCTAGCACATGATTTTGAGAACTCTCTTCATGCTATATGTTTTTAATGTCTTCTCTTGGGTTTCCTTGCTCACTATCTTTTATTTGATCTTGACTATCATTGGGGTTGTTTTCTCTTTTTGTTTCATGCCATCACCCTTAGATTGTTCATTGTTTTGTGACTTGTCTTCTTTAAGTCCATTGTCCTTATTAGTTTCATGGTTGTCATTTTGGAGACTACCTTCATTTGATGTATGAGGACTTCCATCATGCTCACTGTCTTGCTGATTGTCACTATGCTTACTGTCTCTTTGATTTCTTTCATGCTAACTGTCACTCTGTTTCTCATCACTGCTTTGCTTAGACTCTTCCCTTTGTTCCTCATCATCACTACTCTGCTACTCTTCAGTTTGTTCCTCATCATCACTATTCTGCTGAGTGCTACTCTGTTCATGTTCATCACTTTGTTCTTTATCATCACTGCTTTGCTGCTTTTCACTTTGTTCCTCATCATTATTACCTCCTTCCTCACTGTTTTGAGTTTGTTGAGGGCTGTCTTCATCATGACTGCCTTCATCTATTTTTTGTATGCTATCACCTCACTTACTCTTTTGAAATTGTTCTAGGTTGGCAACCTTACCATCACTGTATTGAACTTCTTTTTGTGTGCTGCCCTCACCATGCTCTCTGTTTTCAAGTTTTTCATATGAGTTACTTCCATCATGTCTGTCTCCATTGTCATTTTGCATTCTGCCACTATCTTCACTGTTTTCCTCAGCTTCTTTACTATCTTCATTGTTTTCCTCATTTTTCTCTTGAGGGCTGTCTCTTCCTTCATCTGTGCTTTTGGCATCCATTTGTGAATTGCTTTGACCATCATTAGTGTGCTCACCTTCTTCATGAGGACTACTTTCATGATCACTGTTTTTCTGGGTGCCACTATGCTCATGTTCACTGCTTTGCTAAGGGTTGTTTTGTTCTTCATCATTACTACCTCCCCCATCACTGTTATGTTGACTTCCACTGACTTCCTCATCTTTTGGTGAGCTCTCTTCACCATCATTAGTATGCTCATGGTCACTGTTCTGTTGATTGTCACTTGGTTCATGCCCACTACTCTGCTGAGTGCCACTAAGTTCCTCATCATCACTACCTTCATGCCTGCTTTCATAAGACACTTCTTTTTCACTATCAATCATAGGAGAGGCTTTTTTTTTAGGGGTAGATTGACTAGATGAAGGGGAGACATAGTGAGTGGAGGGTGAGGAGGGCACATGATATGGGCCATGAGATGAAGAGGTAGAAGTAAAATCAGGATGGGAGATGCAGGATTCCCAAGAAACTCCTTTTTGTTCAAGTTGATGGAGGATGAGAATGTTTATGAGAGAATGATGGAATAAGCTAGATTTTTGCTGAGCAGGGGGTTTCTTTTGGACAAATGGGGCCATTTTTTCAACGCTCCTATGGAGGAAGAAAGGGAGATTCAATAACTGGGTCCTAGTTAAATGCATTAACAGTCGGACATGATATGAATAGACTTGAGAGTATCTCCCTTCGCATGTAAAGTATTTCATGATGACCTTCATAAGAGGCACATAACTGTTCAATAAATGAGAAAAGGGGAAGATGGCCTTGGAATCATTTTGGTAAGCTGGTTTCAAGAAGGGCTTGTAGTGTTCTAGGCCCAAATAGGCTTGTTTGAACCATTTCTCACCAAGATAGGGGATCTTGGTTGCCTTTGACACTGATCTAGGGGTGAGCACAAAATCAAGGCCTACTATGTGAACATGTTCTCCTTGCAGTCTTAGGGCAAACAACTATGTCAAGGGAGGGTGATTTGTGACCTCTCAGACTCTTTGGCAAAAATCAAGACACCCTACCTCCTGAAAATTAAAAAGAACTGAAGGTGATTCATTTATCTCCTGAGTTATAGTAGGCTCAAACCTATTGTGAAATCCACCTTTGTTGGCTTTCCTTGGAGGCATGTTTGCTTTAGGTTTCCCTCATTAGCTTATTAGAAGATCCTTTTGAATGAACTGAAAGCAGATCCCTTCTTCCAACACTGTTTCTCTTCCTTAGTTGGCAAACAAGTTCTTGATCAATGAAAACAAGTCTCCTTCCTAAGAACTGTGTTTTTCCTTGTGACTGAGCAAAGGGGCCTTCAAAGAAACCTCTGTTTTCTCTTTATAGAATGTGTTACCTTTCATGCACTTGATTTTAAACACAAGCTTTTCAACTATCACTAGTTATTCTTCTTCAAATAGTGCTTCTCTCTTTCGTTTGGTAAACTGGACATTTATAAAACAAATTCTACCATTCTCCCTGAAATCATTGTTTTCCTTCCCTGCAAAACTGTATTTCTCTTTAGTAAACAAATTATTTGACTTTGAAAACAGGTTTCTTTTCCCTTTAGCTCAACAATTGTTTTTTCTTCCTTATAAAATTGTGTTTCTCCTTTACAAATTTTATTTTAACATCTCTTTAAATTAAAAACTTAGGCGAGGAAAACACAAATACCTTTTGAACATGTCTTAGCTGATTTTGTAGATGACTTCTTTGTGCAAAAATTTGATTTATTAGCAATTTTGAGGGTTGTTGCAAACCCTTTTAGCATTTTCCTGGGTGGTCAAACCTTAGTTCAGAAGTGGCCCAGGCAGTGGGCCATTCAGAGGTGGCCCGGCGGTGGGCCGTTCAGAGGTCTCCCGGGCGGTGGGCTATTCAGAGGTGGCCCAGGCGGTGGGCTGTTTAGAGCTGTCTCGGAGAAAATGCGTCGCATTCAGGCTGGGTGCCAGGTAGTGGGCCGTTCAGAGGTGGCCCGGAGAAACGTGTCGCATTTAGGCTGGGCACCAGATGTTTGCACAGGCACGTTGCGTGCAGTGATAGGCGCGTCGCGCCCAGTACATGGGCCTTGAGAAATTACCTACAGGCACACTGCGATATTCTTCAGGCGTGTCATGTGCTCAGTAAAGCTACCACGGCGTTAAAAACTTGTTTTCCCCTCTTGATACAGGCTGCAAAAATATAGTGGAAAGTAAAAGAGCTCGAGTGAGGCCTTTTATGTCTTTAGAGAGGGTTTAAAAAGTGCCCTTTTCCCTCCCTTTTTGCCAATTTGAAAAAATTTCCCTTTAAACATTTTATTTGTGTTGAAAAGTCATTTTTTCTTTTGAACCAACTTGTCTTTGAAACCTTTGTTTGTCATGAAAGAGGTTTTTTAGAAACACCATCTAGGTGCTCTGTGTATACCTTAGGCTTCTATTTCTTATAATTGTTTAAGGACCTGTCACTTTTTTTTTGTAAATGAATAATTCATGTAAACAAATTAATTATGTAACTTCCCTTCTTTATCAGTTGCAAACTTTCCCTTAAACAAAACTTTGCCTAACTTTGTTTATCAATTGAAGAAGGTTTTCCTCAAACCTTTAGCCCTGTAATTGTCATTTGATGGAGGCATCAAGTACAAACTGCTTGTTATCTTTGTTTATCCTTTAATGAAATTTTTTAAATAAGGTCTCTCAACTCTGTCTATTTATGACATTTTTTCTCAAATATAGAGTTAACACCTGGTGATTTCCCTCTCCTCATCTTTTAGAGGAGGAAATGCAAAATGCAACTACCTAGGTTATTCAAAGCCACTGTGTAAGGCCTTCTATTTATCACTGATGGAGGTCTTTAAACAACTATTCTTTTCCTTCACAGAAAACCTTTAAACCAACTGAGTGCCATCTACTTATTAATGAAGGAGGCTTCTTGAAAGCTAGTGCTTTTGCCTTCTGCTCATGATTGAAGGAGACAATGTAAACAAAAAAGTTTTCTTTCATCTCTGCTACATAATTTGAAGATTTGTCTTTTGAACCAATTGTCTATGGGCCCTCTGCTTGTCATGAAGGAGGCTTCTTTAGAGCTATGAGGGGTGCCCTTTCTTCTCTGGAAGGAGGCCTTTAATCTGACAGTGTTAACCCTTGAAGGAGGCTACCTATTCCAAATATGGTCCCTCTGAGACTGTGCCTTTACCCTTTGCTTATGATTGAAGGAGGTTCTTTAAAACACAATCTGTATTACCTCTGTAGGATTACCTTTGAACAATTGGAAACCCCTGTATGCATACTTGAAAGAGTCTATTTCAGACAAACTTTTATGAGTTCTTTAGTTGTTTTAGTTTTACCCTTTGAAAGAAGTTATTACAACAACATATAACCTCTGTTTGGGCCCTCTGAGATTGTGCCATTTTCCCTCTGCTTATATTTTTGAAGGAGGCTTCCAAAACACAATCTTTGTGACCCTTTAGACCACTATGAGGCCCCCTTTTATCCTTGGGAGGAGGCACTTTGCAAACAAATTGTGAGGCCCTCTAATTATCATGAAGGAGGCCTTCAAAACACAATATGTATTATCTTTGCACCATTTGCCTATAAAACATGTTTTTGTAGACTTTTACTTTGAAATCTATAGGTAGGTAATGTTTTTGCAAATGATAAATGTCTGCTACCTATCTTTGGACTAATATTTCTTTGTAGTAGTTGTAGCTCCTTTGGTGTTGTAGCACTTTTGATGCTTTTAGAGGCTAGGCTAAAGAAGGATAAAAGGTAATTTTTCCTTTTACACCTTTCATGCTGATGCCTAGTCTGCTAGAGGCTCTCTTTTTCCAAAGACTGCCACTCTTAGCTTCATGAGACTGTTTTTTAGAGGTGGCCCACATGTTTGGAATAAATGAAAAAATGCCATTTTGAGTTGTTGGATGCAGACATTTCCCAAGATTTGTGTATTTTGCCATGATGGGGGAGTTTTAACCTTTTTGGTGTTTTGAATTTGTAGGGAGGAATCGTGAAGGTATTTTTTTCTTTAAACTCTGTATTTTCTCTGATTTCCAATAGTAACTGCCCCAACATGAAATATTTTCCTGAAGTGTTCTTTTACTTACACTCTGCTTACTGTCATCAATCTATACACTCCTGCATAGATGCATTGATAGATGTCTTTGATCTTTGGAGAGCCTTCTTGATGTATTCATGAAGATCATGCTTGAAATGATCACTTTATCAGACATGGAACTTCTTTCACTATTTCTTCTTGAATTGAAATCTTGTGAGCTTTTCTTGAAACAAAAAAAAGAAACCTCTTTGATGGTGTAATGACCTAGGGATAGACAAGGGTTTTGTTTTGACAAATAATAAGACATGATGGCCAACTGATATTGAAGACAGGGTTTTTGACTAGAGAAAGCTTTTCTCAAGGTATTTTGCCTAAACACCACCACTTAGACCTAGACAGATTATCATAGTTTCTGAAGAGCTTCTTAGGCATATTCAGGTCATCACATGACAAAATAATTAGTGAGAGAGGGGTAGACAACTTGGACAATGTTTGATTGTGAGCTGTGTGGAAACAGGGGGTTTTGAAAGCAGAGGTATTAGTCTTGTGATATCTATAGACAAGGAATTTTAGTTGGTTTTAAGACAGGACTGAAAATTGAAGACTACTTCGATCACATGCTGTAAGACAGGGTTAAAAAGACAAAAAATTGTTTGAGGGGTTTTTTGGAGAACAAATTTACTGTTTGAGATTGGTTTCTAGAAAACCTATACAAGTGATATAGTCATCAAAACAGACAAAAATACCAATGATTAACAGTGGCCCCATTTGGGGAGGGCAGCTCCTTTTCAGGAGATGTCCAGAATTGTAGATCTCTGGCTTGTGAAGACCAATGCCTCATCCATTGGCACAAATTTCTCTTTTCTCCGATGCTATTGCTGAAAATGATGCCTTTTTGAAAAAATTATAGCATGATTAGCATCAATGTCATCTCTACCTACCCAGCTATTATTTCCTAGCATTTTTTCTTCTTTAGGTGCATTTGGACTAGCAACCTTTTGACATGATATTTTTGAAAAAAGAAAAACTATCTAATTCCACACTTATATCTTCCGGGAGTTCAGATTAGAGTGATGAACTCCTTTATTTCTCTACCTATACTAGATCAACTGTTAAGATTAAGCTGTTTGACAGGATTTCATTTTCTAGACTAAAACATGAAATTGAAAAATGATCAAATTAGGATTAGAGAGTCTGATTTGCCATGTGTTTTGTGGCATAAAGACAAGCTGCACACAAATGTTATTTTCGTACGAAATGAGATTTAGAAAAATCGGGGCTAGGATACATAGTTTTCTTTTCATCCCTATTTTTATCTTTTGTTCTGTTTTGAGTGTGTGAAACCAACATCTTTTCCTAATCTACTTTCATTGATAAGTCAAGCTTACACAATTTGATTATCGCTTCTTTCACTAACTTGTCAGCAATCAATTTAAAACATGTTATGATTAGGCTAGATAACTGAACAAGATATCTTTTGAGTGCTACTAGTGGAATTTAGATTTGCGCACTTTCAGCCTGACTATTTTTTGAACATGGGGCTTTTATGCTATTTTTAAAAATGCCCTCTTTTCTACTTTTCTACTATTTTTGTATTTTCTATTTTTTGATGTATTTCTTCAAACAGTGATATGTACAATGAGTGAAAATGTTTTTTGAAACTAGAAATCTTGATAATGGTGGAACTTGAGCATTTTGTCTTCAAAGGGATCTCCTGTTGTTCTTGGTTCGGTTAGATCTTGAAAAGAAAAGTTTGGAAAATTTTCCCTTTCAAGCACAACAGAAGGGTTCTTGCAAGAGTCTCTGAAAAACTCTGTATCTACTAGCTGCTTTTCTCTATACATTTGGTTTCCACTCCTACCTGTGTTGTACATCTTCTTCAGGTAATACAGATACTCTTTATCATTTTTAAAATAGATGATGACATCATTAAGGTACATAATAGTGAAGAAATTCAGTACTGGAAACATGGCCTTCCAGAACATGTCTTCGGTGTCTTGCAGTTTTGCAACACTGGGTTTGAATTTGGAACTGCTTCCAGTGTATTTGAAAAAATATTTAAGCTTTTTGCTTTGAAGCGGAATTAGCTGATGATATCCTGAAGAATAACCTTGCAAAGACATATGATTAGAAACTCCTAGCTTCTGTATGGTATGATCTGTTTTAGGAAGGATATAAGTGCTGTTCTAGGGAGGTTTATTTGTGTTCCTGAAATCTACACATATCCTATGTCCATTTGTTTTGTCTTTAATTGTTAATGTTTGATCAATATTTTTTCATTTCTTTTTGTAAGGGTTACTTCTTGAAATGATGGCAGTGTCATGGTGTTTCAAACTGTTTTCTCCACATGTGTTAGTATCTTGAACAATTTTTCATATTCTAGTAGTTCTTAATTTCTGGTGTAATGATAGAATTTTAGCTAGTTCAATCAACTCCAGTTTTTTAGGGCTGCTATTATCCCATTCCTCCATATTAAATTCATCAGAAATTTTTCCTGGATCCATAGAAGTAATTGCAATAGTTAAATTTTTACTTGGAGAGGTAAAGTCTTGGGATGGTGAAGCATTTAGATATGGCAAGAACATAAGGCTTCCCTAATTTTGATTCCCAAAGATTTTTGTACTATGTAAGCCTTTCAGTGCCTCTGTTTTGAAAAAAGTTTCTGATTGTACTTTTGATGTTTGTTCTTGGTTTGAGCAACCTGCTTGAGGGTGTAGAATGTTTTTTGTTTTCTGATTTATCTCTATTTCTAGAAAATCAAATTCCTTCTCTTCAAGACACAATTGTTTAGGGTCATGATAGCTTTGAGTATCCAGCTCATCATAGAGAATATGGTGTGCCTGATGCGGTGTGCTGAGATTTGTTTCAACTTCACCTATCTGTTTATCAATGTCTTCATCAGTATGTAAAATGAAGGAATTAAGGTCTAAATGTATGGAATAAAGAGGGATGTTATCTGGTCTTTCTTGGTTGCTAACCATATATTTCATGTGTGATTCTCGATATAATATTCTTGTTTGGTTAAACACAGGAATGGTGGCGTAAGACATATCTAATTGAATATTTCCTTGAATATTGGCCCCCCAAGATCTGGATAAAAGCATTCCGTACTTGGGAGGAATGTCTGCTACCACTATGTCCATGACCAAGTGTTTTGCAGGTACTTGTGCCAAACTGACACAAAGATCTTTTATCAAGCCTAGACACTTGAATCTGCTTGAATCAAATGAATATAAGTCTTTATAAGGTTTCGTTATTTCTAGGCCTAATCTTTCCATTACTACTTTCGGCATGAGATTGTGAGAGGCCTCAGAATTTGGCATGGCATTATGTAGGATTTGGTCATGTATATTCAGACTAATGTAAAAAGGAAGAGTGGTTCCCTCTTGATATTTTCCTTCTATTTTTGGTCCAAACAACACCTCAGGGTTATCATCAGCTAGATGTAAGGTATCTGCATCATTTCCTATGTTTAGGACCTTTAGCACTTGAGATTTGTATGAGCTTTGGGCAATAAGTTCAGTGAGAGGCACGGTGATCTTAATTTTGGCGATTTCTCCTTCAAAACTGAAGGGTACTTGTAGTTTAGATATATTTGCTTCAGTTTTCTCAGCCATGACTTTCTCTATATTCTTAATTTGCTTATTTTGATTTGGGGTTTTGTTCAATACAGTTGTTTCAGGGATCTTAGTAGAGATACTAGGACAGTTAGGATCAAGGATTGCCTGGCTAGTTTTGTCTTTGTTTTGGTCAGTTCTCTTAGCCATGATTTTGATGCTATCTGCTGTTCTTTTAAGAATGGTATCTGGGGCTTTTGTAACAGCAGTGTCTGAGCTACCTTTCTTAGAGTTGTCTTGGTTTTTCTTACTCCTAAGATCATATTGCCTATGAACTTCCATTATGGCGTTTTGTAATCCTATTTCAGGATCTTCGGGGTCCTCATAATTTTATTCATTTTGGTTTGAGGAGAAGAAAACTTGTTCTTTTTCTGTGAGGAAAACCTCACCTTTGCTATCAGAACCTATCAAGTTTAAGTGATTTTCATCAAGTGGTTCCATATCTCTTTCTACCCCATCAACATAATTTTCTTGGAAAGGTGGCCTGATCTATTGATCATTCTCCCTTGGTTTGATTTGAGGTGGGTCCCTTCTAAAGTTTTGGTTCCGGTTTCTGTTTTGAGGATTTGGCTGATTGCCCCTAGGAGGTGCTATATCATTTGGATTTATTCTTTCCAACATCCTCTCCATGGTTCTAACCAGGTTGTCTATTTTGGAATCTGAAGAGGAATTGGAAGGCATGGTCTCATCTCGATAAGTGACTTTCTTTTTTGACCTCATCCTAGCTCTATTCTCAGCTAGGTTGGCTTCGGCACTAATAGCTACTTTTTTCATTTCTTCTAAAGTTGTGGGGTCTCTTTCTCTTAGTTGGTATGTCATATCTAGATCGAAACCTTCGGGAAATTTTGCTAATGCTGAGCCAAGTGGAGGTTTCATGTGAGGCAGGATGGCGTTATAGACACTGTTGAACCTAGTGCAATATTCTTGAACACTTTCCCCCATATTCCTTTTAAGATTGTTATATTCGGAAAGGATTTGGATGGGGTTTTTCCTGATTTCCCACCTGTTTATGAAAGTTTGGTAAAGTGCTGGGAGATCATGTATACTGTTAGGAGCCAAGTTTTTAAACCATTTCTTGGCTTCTCTGCCTAGGCTTTGGGCAAACATTCTCATCTTTATGGTTTCATCTCCTACTTCCATATAGTCAAAAGCATCACTGATTCTATCTACATGCTACTTTGCAGTAGCAACTTCAGTCCTGCTGAAATGTGGGATTCCAGTTTGGTAATCATTTTGCAAAGGTACCAAAGGCTGTGGTAACACTAAGGGCGTGTACCAAGCTGCCATGATGGGAGCTGATGGTAGATTTACAATATGAGGATTTCTAGTATGGGATGAGGTGATTTGCAAAGTGGTGGTCTGAATGGATGTGGCGGAGGTACTTGGACTTGTATACTGATTCTAAGCACATTTGGGGTGATAAGAGATGAAGTGGTGGAGAAGCTGAAAATCAAGAGGTGTAGTGGGTGAGGCTTCTCTGCTAGGACTCTGTTGCAAATCTAAGGGCTCAAGATTGGCAAGGTTGGTTTTACTTTGTGACTTGTTTCTAAAAAGGGTTTTTCTGAACACAAGTCAAACTGAGAATTTGGCAAGAATGTAAGATGTTTGGGTATAGAGCTTGCTTTGTGAATGGTCCTATCGGTAGCTAAGTTACCAGTTTCAGAAGTTTTCCACAAAATATTTTCTGGGTCATCAACTATGATAGGAGGATTTGGATCTGGGTGAGATCTGGTATTAATTCTTCGTGAAGCCAGATTTCAAAGTCAAAATTTAGAGAGGGTGATACTTGTGATTGTTTTTTGGATGGTTGTCCTCTCTAAGGGTATTAAGGATGCTAGTAAATTTTTAATACTAAATGAAGGCTAGTGGAGTCGCCAGGTGGATGCTTTGAAGTTTATGGTCCACCACAAATACTGACAAAGGTGTTTTTTAGGGAAATTATTTTTTTAGGAAAATTCTATGCCAAAACTTGTAAGAGTGTCCTAAAGCTCAGATCAACAGTTTGCTAGGCTTTTGAGAAAGTTATAGTTCTTTTTTAGGCTATTCTGCTGATTTTTTATGTTTGATGAAAATTTCTGAATCCCTAAGTTGTACTTAGTTTGTCACTGATTTTAGAGGTTGCATCACAATTTTTGTGTTTTTGAAAAAGTAAGTCAACATGATAGTATGTTTATGAAATTTTTGGTTTTTTGTTGTTGGAGTATTAGGCCTACTGGAGGCTAGTGGAGTCGCCAGGTGAATACTGTTGCCTTGTAAAGACAAAGTTATATGGTCCACCGCCAATGACTGATAGGAACCAATCTAAGGATGTTTTTGTGAGGTTTTTACAGAGTTTTTATATGCAGCCTAGTTTGTAAGAGTGTCCTAAACTTGGTTCGTCACTTAGCTAAGGTGGTGAAACAAAAAGAGTTTAATCTAAATGAATTTATAGGTTGTTTGTATTATTTTAATTTTGAAGGACTAATGAGTCTACAAGAGTTTGCTAGACTGTTATCTTCTCAGTGTGTCCCACCGTGATTGCCATTATGTTGCTGAGTGGTGGGATGGATCAATCGGATAGTATTCTTATGGGAGTCTTCAATAATTTAGTGTAGTAGGCCTAATGGAGGCTAGTGGAGTCGCTAGGTGGATGTTTTTTAGAGATATGTGTTTATGGTCCACCACAAATAACTGATAAAAAACCAATCTAGGGATGTTTTTGGGGTTTTCTGAGTTCCTATATGTAGCCCTGAGGTTTGTAAGAGTTTCCTATAACTGAATCAAAATTTTTCTAAGATGGTGAAAGAGCTATTTTCCACTCTTCGAACAACACTTAAGTCTTCTAAGTTTGACTGAGACTTTGAGAGTTCCTAAGGGATACCTAGGATGTTTTGACTCAACGTCCCACCATGATTGCCATTATGTTGGAGTCATGTGATTTAGTAGATTGGTAAACCAAATGATAGGGCAACATCAGAATAACTTTGGAGTCCTACGACCTAGCCTTCCTGGACTCAGAGAGGGCTCTCTCTATTATGCAAAGGATGTAAACTTGTTTGCTTTTGTATATTTGATTTTAGGCTAGTTTTTAAGTATGTTTTGGTTAGTTTTGGGTTTTTTGAGGAGAACTGATTAAAAGGACAAATAGATATGGAGTTCGTCAAATCAATTGGGCTATGGGGTTAGATAACGTTAATATTGTCTTAATGATGGACAAGGTATTACTGCATGGCCGGTTTAGTCGAGGTAAATGGATTATTTGGGTGAAAGTTAAATGAGATGAACATTAAGTTTGTGAAAGACAAAGAGATTTTAAGCATAAATAGTTAAACAGCAAGCATTCATGAGTTAGGGCTGACCATTAATCTCTATGAACAAAACTCAAACTGATACATGCAGAAAATAAACAATCTAGTGATACATAGAAGTATAAGACCCACTAACTTTGGGAAAATCTCCTTCAGACTTTTGGGAAAAAAAATAAGATTAAAAAAAAACTCAGTCTATGAAGAGGGAACTCCTAAAAATCATATATCGAGCTATCGGGAACTCTGAAATAAGACTGTAAAGAATGGACAAAGGGTAAGATCGAAACAAGACCTCTTTGACTTAACTAAAAAAACCAATAATTCATAGAGAGATTTCAGGAATGGAGTTTTGATTAGATATGAGTAAGCAGGGCATACCGTGAATCATACTAGACATCATACATAATAACCATTGATGAAACAAGTAACAAGTTCTTAGTGAACTAAAGAGCAATTAAGAATTCTTTGACATGACCAAGAAATATGAAAACATTTAAGCTGTAATGAATCAGGAAATTTGAGGTGCCTCCATGGGCATATCTCAAAATTATTCTTTACTGAACTATAGCAAGCAAGAAGCATGAAAACATGTATGATAAACTAAGAAAACATAACAAATAAGAAACACAATACCATTCACCAAGCCATGGAATCCTACACACAATTCTCCTCCACCATCAAGCCAAGCAAGAGATCATCCACTTCATAAAACAAGTATTTCTTCAAAGCTCATAGTGCTATGTATTGCTCTCTATAACATCAAGTTATGCCTTTGATTACAATGAATCCTCTTGGATTATATAGGCCAAAGAGGCGGAAACCCAACTAGGGCAAGTAGAAGGCCATTGGCCAAAAGCAAATATCTGATTTTGTCCTTGAGGCCTCAGAAGGCCCAAGGCACAAAATATCTTCAAAAAATATCTATTTAAGCTAAAAATAGTAAGAAAATTGACTTTTAATCTCTGAAATAGAGTTAAAAATAGCTTAACCCACATTTGGATGGCCACCTTCAGAAAACTGCCTTTTCAACAAAATCCTACAGGAGCGTAGCACCAGAAAAAGGTCTGTATTTCAGAGGATTTTTGAGGGACTTCTCGATGTCAAAACGAGGCTCGTGATGGCTCGTTGGAAATCCCTAGATGTCTAGATTCTGGAAATACTTGATTTTTCTCAAATTCATGCTGGGAAGTCTATCAAAAAGTAAACTAAGTGAAAAAACCCAGGAGTGTCTCACCTGCTGATATTTGAGGCAGAAAGGTAAAATTTGACTGTTTTTTGCCTCGTTGGGGGACCAAAACACCTTATTTTGATCTGAAAATTTGTGAGTAGAAGCCCCCAAATTTAATACATCCAAAAAATAACTTTCATGAGCTAAGGATGCTCCTAGAAAACATGGCATCGCCTAGAAAAATGTGCAATTAGGCCTAAAAATCACAAAAAAACAACATCATGTCCAAAATTGCTCAATTTTGGTGAGAAAACCCCTTATGGGTTTCTAGAAGCATGTAAGGAAGCTAAAGCCAAGATTCCAAGCCTAGATATGTCTTTTTCCACTTTTTTCACCGAGCGCATCCTTTGGGCAGTTTTGAGCTTTTCTTGGGTAATCTTGAGTTTTCTTTGGGAAAATTGATTCAATTTCTTGTAATGCCGAGTCATCTTCCTTTGCAAACCAAAATATTTGTTTTCTTTGTCCAATTTTTCCTCCAAGTGCTTGTTTTCTCTTTCAAATCATGATTCTTTGTCATTTTCTATCTCTTGGGAAAGCAGCTATGTGAGAGGGTATTGTTGAGCAAGGGTTGTTTCTTCTTGTCTTTGTTTCTCCAAAGCTTTCTTAGGACCTATAGTCCTAGGCCTTTTCCTTACTGGTTGCTCCTCCTCTTCATCATCATCAAATTTTCCCATATACTCCTCAAGTTTGACTTGTGCTTTGTATGCTTCCCTTTGGTATTTGAGTGCCCGGGCCTCATAGATTGCCATTTTCCCACTCATTTGTCTATTTTGCAGATGTAGGAAGTGAATGAGGTCTTTAGACCTATCTAAGTTAGCTTCTAAATACCCAATTTGAGACTCTTTATTTTGCAAAAGAGAGTTTAGAATTCTGATTTGGTCATCTTTGGCATCACTATCCACTTGGATTATTTCAAACTCTCTTTCTTGTTCATGGCTGCTCTCCTGCTGCTCCATTTTTTCCTTACCTTTGCTTTGAATGGGCTTCTTTTACCTTGTCTTCTTTGGCACTTCAATGATAGGATGCTTGGGAAACTTGAATCTACTGCGGAGTGCTTTAGTAAAATTTGTAGTTACAGCTTGAATAGTCTTCTTCTTTGTAGATTTAGTGGTCTTAGGCTTCACCACTTTTGGATAAAGAGTCATGGCCCCTTGCCTAGGAGAGGCAGCTAGCACATGCTTTTGAGAACTCTCTTCATGCTTTATGTTTTTACTATCTTCTTTTGGGCTTCCTTGCTCACTGTATTTGATTTGATCTTGACTATCATTGGCACTGTTTTGCTCTTTTTGTTTCATGCTATCACCCTTAGATTGTTCACTGTTTTGTGCCTTGTCCTCTTCAAGATCATTGTTCGTATTAGTTTCATGGCTGTCATTTTGGAGACTACCTTCATTTGGTGTATGAGGACTTCCATCATGCTCACTGTCTTGCTGATTTTCACTATGTTTATTGTCTCTTTGATTGCTTTCATGCTGACTGTCACTCTGTTTCTCATCACTTCTTTGCTTAGACTCTTCCCATTGTTCCTCATCATCACTACTCTATTGCTCTTCAGTTTGTTCCTCATCATCACTAGTCTGCTGAGTTCTAATTTGTTCATGTTAACCACTTTGTTCTTTATCATTATTACCTCCTTCCTCACTGTTTTGAGTTTGTTGAGCGCTGCCTTCATCATGACTGCCTTCATCTATTTTTTGTATGCTGTCACCTCACTTACTGTTTTGGAATTGTTCTAGGCTGCCAACCTTACCATCACTGTATTGAACTTCTTCTTGTGTGCTGCCCTCACCATGCTCACTATTTTCAAGTTTTTCATATGAGCTACTTCCATCAGGACTATCTCCATTGTCATTTTGCATGCTGCCACTCTCTTCACTGTTTTTCTCAGCTTCTTTACTATCTTCATTGTTTTCCTCATTTTTCCCTTGAGGGTTGTCTCTTCCTTCATCTGTGCTTTTGGCATCCCTTTGTGAATTGCCTTGACCATCATTAGTGTGTTCACCTTCTTCATGAGGACTGCATTCATGACCACTATTTTTCTGGGTGCCACTATGCTCATGTTCACTGCTCTGCTGAGGGTTGTTTTGTTATTTATCATTACTACCTCCCCCATCACTATTATGTTGACTGCCACTGACTTCCTCATCTTTTGTTGAGCTCTCTTCACCATAATTAGTATGCTCATGGTCATTGTTCTGTTGATTGTCACTTGGTTGATGCCCACTACTCTATTGAGTGCCACTAAGTTCCTCATCATCACTACCTTCATGCCTAATTTCAAAAGACTCTTCTTTTCACTATCAATCATATGAGAGGATTTATTTTGAGGGGTAGATTGAGTAGATGAAGGGGAGACATAGTGATTGGAGGGTGAGGATGACACATGAGATGGGCCATGAGATGAAGAGGCAGAAGTAAAATCAGGATGGGAGATGAAGGATTCCCAAGAAACTCCTTTTTGTTCAAGTTGATGGAGGATGAGAATCTTTATGAGAGAATGATGGAATAAGCTATATTTATGTTGAGCAGGGGGTTTCTTTTGGACAAATGAGGCCATTTTGTCAATGCTCCTGTAGAGGAAGAAAGGGAGATTCAATAACTAGGTCCTGGTGAAATGCATTAACAGTCGAACATGATATGAATAGACTCGAGAGTATCTCCCTTCACATGTAAAGTATTTCATGACGACCTTCATAAGATTGCATAACTATTCAATAAATGAGAAAAGGGGAATATGGCCTTGCAATCATTTTGGTAAGCTAGTTTCAAGAAGTTCTTGTAGTGTTCTAGGTCCAAATAGGCTTGTTTGAACCATTTCTCACCAAGATAGGGGATCTTGGTTGCCTTTGACACTAATCTAGGGGTGAGCACAAAATCAAGGCCTACTATGTGAACATGTTCTCCTTGCAGTCTTAGGGAAAACAACTGTGTTGAGGGAGGGTGATTTGTGACCTCTTGGACTCTTTGGAAAAACTCAAGACACCCTACCTCCTGAAAATTAAAAGGAACTGAAGGTGATTCATTTATCTCCTGAGTTGTAGTAGGCTGAAACCTATTGTTAAATCCACCTTTGTTGGCTTGCCTTGGAGGCATGTTTTCTTTAGGTTTCCCTCACTGGCTTATCAAAAGATACTTTTGAATGAATTGAAAGTAGATCCCTTCTTCCAACACTGTTTCTCTTCCTTAGTTGGCAAACAAGTTCTTGATCAATGAAAACAAGTCTCCTTCCTAAGAACTATGTTTTTCCTTGTGACTGAGCAAAGGGGCCTTCAAAGTAACCTCTGTTTTCTCTTTAGAGAATGTGTTACCTTTCATGTACTTGATTTTAAAAAAAGCTCTTAAATTGTCACTAGGTATTCTTCTTCAAACAATTCTTCTCCCTTCCATTTGGTAAACATGACATTTATAAAACAAAGTCTACCATTCTCCCTGAAATCATTATTTTCCTTCCTTGCAAAACTATATTTCTCTTTAGCAAACAAATTCTTTAACTTTGAAAACAAGTTTCTTTTCCCTTTAGCTCAACAATTGTTTTTTCTTCCTTATAAAACTATGTTTCTCCTTTACAAATTTGATTTTAATATCTCTTTATATTAAAAACTTAGGTGAGGAAAACACAAATACATCTTGAACATGTCTTAGTTTCTTTTGGAGATGACTTCTCTATGAAAATTTTTGATTTTTTAGCAATTTTGAGGGTTGTTGCAAACCCTTTTAGCATTGGCTCGGGCGGTCAAACCTTCATTCAGAAGTGGCCTCGGCGGTGGGCCGTTCAGAGGTGGATCGGGCGGTGGGCTGTTCAGAGGTGGCCCGGGCGTTGGGCCGTTCAGAGGTGGCTCGGAGAAAACGCATCGCGTTCAGGCTAGGCGTCGGGCGGTGGGCTGTTCATAGGTGGCCCGGAGAAACGCGTCGCGTTCAGGCTGGGCGCTGGGCATTTGCACAGGCGCATCGCGTACAGCAACAGGAGTGTTGTTCCCAGTGCATGGGCGTTGAGAAATTACCTACAAGCACACCGCGATATCCTTCAGGTGCGTCGCGTGCTCAATAAAGCTACCACAACGTTAAAAACTTGTTGTCTCCTCTTGCTACAGGCTGCAAAAACATAGTGGAAAGTAAAAGAGCTCGGGTGAGGCCTTTTATGTCTTTAGAGAGGGTTTAAAAAGTTCCCTTTTCCCTCCCTTTTTGCCAATTTGAAAAAATATCCTTTAAAAAATTTTATTTGTGTTGAAAAGTCATTTTGTCTTTTGAACCAGCTTGTCTTTGAAACCTCTGTTTGTCATGAAGGAGGTTTTTTAGAAACACCATCTGGGCACTTTGTGTATACCTTAGGCTTCTATTTCTTACAATTGTTTAAGGACCTGTCACTTTTTTTTTGTAAATGAAGAATGCCTATAAACAAAATAACTGTGTAACTTCCCTTCTTTATCAGTTGCAAACTTTCCCTTAAATAGAACTTTGCCTAACTTTGTTTATCAAATGAAGAAGGTTTTCCTCAAAACCTTTAGGCCTGTAATTGTCATCTGATGGAGGCATCAAGTACAAACTACTTGTTATCTTTGTTTATCATTTAATGAACTTTTTTAAATAAGGTCTCTCAACTCTGTCTATTAATGACAATTTTTCTCAAATACAGGGTAAACACCTAGTGATTTCCCTCTCCTCATATTTTGGAGGAGGCAATGCAAAATGCAACTACCTAGGTTATTCAAAGCCACTGTGTAGGCCTTCTATTTATCACTGATGGAGGTCTTTAAACAACTATTCTTTTCCTTCACAAAAAACCTTTAAACCAACTAAGTGCCATCTGCTTATTAATGAAGGAGGCTTCTTGAAAGCTAGTGCTTTTGCCTTCTGCTCATGATTGAAGGAGACACTGTAAACACAAAAGTTTTCTTTCATCTCTGCTACATCATTTGAAGATTTGTCTTTTGAACCAGTTGTCTATGGGCCCTCTGCTTGTCATGAAGGAGGCTTCTTTAGAACTATGTGGGGTGCCCTTTCTTCTCTGGAAGGAGGCCTTTAATCTAACAGTGTTAACCCTTGAAGGAGGTTACCTGTTCCAAATCTGGTCCCTCTGAGACTGTGCCTTTACCCTTTGCTTATGATTGAAGGAGGTTCTTTAAAAAACAATCTGTATTACCTCTCTAGGATTGCCTTTGAACAATTGGAAATGCTGTTATGCATACTTGAAAGAGTCTATTTCAGAAAACTGTTATGAGTGCTTTAGTTGTTTTAGTTTTACCCTTTGAAAGAAGTTATTACAACAACATATAACCTCTATTTGGGCCCTCTGAGACTGTGCCATTTTCCCCCTGTTTATATTTTTGAAGGAGGCTTCCAAAACACAATCTTTGTGACCCTTTAGATCACTATGAGGCCCCCTTTTATCCTTGGGAGGAGGCACTTTGCAAAAAAATTGTCTGAGGCCCTCTACTTATCATGAAGGAGGAATTCAAAACACAATATGTATTATATTTGCACCATTTGCCTATAAAACATGTTTTTGTAGACTTTTACTGTGAAATCTATAGGTAGGTAATGTTTTTTCAAATCGATAAATGTCTGCTACCTGTCTTTGGACTAATCTTTCTTTGTAGTAGTTGTAGCTCCTTTGGTGCTGTAGTGCTTTTGATGCTTTTAGAGGCTAGGCTAAAGAAGGATAAAAGGCAGTTTTTCCTTTTACACCTTTCATGCTGATGCCTAGTCTGCTAGAGGCTCTCTTTTGCCAAATACTTCCAATCTTAGCTTCATGAGACTGTTTTTCAGAGGTGGCCCACATGTTTGGAATAAATGCAAAAATGCCATTTTGAGTTGCTAGATGCAGACATTTCCCAAGCTTTGTATATTTTTCCACGATGGGGGACTTTTGACCTTTTTGGTGTTTTGACTTTGCAGGGAGGAATCCTGAAGGTCTCTTCTTCTTTAAACTCTGTATTTTCTCTGATTTCCAATAGTAACTGCCCCAGCATCAAATCTTTTCCTGAAGTGTTATTTTTCTTACACTCTGCTTATTGTCATCAATCTATACACCCCTGCAGAGATGCATTGATAGATGTATTTGATCTTTGGAGAGCCTTCTTGATGTATTCATGAAGATCATGCTTGAAATGATCACTTTCTTTAGACATGGAACTTCTTTCACTATTTCTTCTTGAATTTAAATCTTGTGAGCTTTGCTTGAAACAAAAAAAAGAAACCTCTTTGATGGTGTAATGACCTAGGGATAGACAAGGGTTTTTTTTTTACAAATAATAAGACATGATGGCTGACTGATATTGAAGACATGGTTTTTAACTAGAGAAAGATTCTCTCAAGGTATTTGCCCTAAACACCACCACTTAGACCTAGACATTTTATCATAGTTTCTGAAGAGCTTCCCAGGCATATTCAGGTCATCACATTACAAAATAATCAGTGAGAGAGGGGTAGACAACTTTTCCAATGTTTGATCGTGAGCTGTGTGGAAACAGGGGGTTTTGAAAGCAGAGGTATTAGGCTTGTGATAGCTATAGACAAGGAAGTTTAGTTGGTTTTAAGACAGGAATGAAAATTGAAGACTACTTCCATCACAGGCTATAAGACAGGGTTAAAAAGACAAAAAATTGTTTGAGGGGTTTTTTGGAGAACAAATTGACTGTTTGAGATTAGTTTTTAGAAAACCTAGACAAGTGATCTAGTCATCAAAACAGGCAAAAATACCGATGAATAATAGCCCCCAGCATGGTGAATCAATTCGAGGTACATGCCCCCCAAGATTTAGTCCATATGAAAGGAAGATGGAGTGAAGTTTCAAATTATGAGATCAAGAGAAAGACTCGACTAGGATTTTACGAGATCGTATCAAAGTCTTGAATTGAACAAGAACATGTTTCATTGTTTTGACGAGGTTGAAACATTAAAAGAACTGTCCTCATGAGCTAATTCATTTTTTAACGAGGTTTACATAGAGGATGAAATATCCTTGGACGAGCTTGTTTCATTTTTTAGGGAACTTGACACAAGGAAAGGAACTATGCTCCAATGATCTTGTTTCATTTTTTAAGGATCTTGACACAAGAAAACAAACTATGCTCCGAAAGAATATTGTTTCATTTTTTAAGGAGATTGACACAAGAAAAAGTGTTGATATTGCAACAAGATGATGAGCTTAGTGAAAAAAGTCGCCTTCACTAAGTGGGCCCGCAAGCAATTTTTGGCGCAAAGTCTATTTTTAGACTATGTCTATTTTTAAACATGTCGATCATATTCTATGAGTTGTAGGATGCTATTTGTGGATGTTTGTTTAAGTTGGAAAAATAGATGGACTTCTGTTTTTAGAAATATTGGGCAAAATCTATTTTTAGATTGCCAGTCTAAAAATAGATATGTCGAATATTATTAGCTCTTAATAATATTTGGACTATAAACATTATCTTATTCTCTTTGAGCACTTCAGTTAAGTGCACAAATGTGGCATAGCAGTTGAAAGAAGGAATTATGCTATTCCTGAGGGTTAAGTGGAGCTATTGCATGGAGACTTCAGTTATAACTCATGTGAGAGAGTTTGGTGGAGTTGACTGAGGAAGTTAATGGAGTTGTGTTCAGTTTAACTGAGTTAAACATAGTTGAGCTAGTTGTATCTAGTCTAACTGATTGATACACTAGTGAGAGTGGTGTGAATTAATTATTAATTAATTCACTAATTATTAACTCATTAATCAACTTCAAAAAGAATACATCAATTAGCCGGTGCATGGACAGTTTCAGTGGAGACCAGTGAAGAGGTAGGTGAAAGAGTAAGTGTGACTATCAGTTGTGACTATACTGGTGCATGAGTTTGCACCACACATTTATGGAGATGCCAATGAGGATTGCGCAGTGCATACCAGGTGAATTCGAGTTCATTCAGAGCCTACATTCAGCAGGGATTGCGCAGTAGAGGCAGGCTAATAGGTGGCAGAGATTGGAGCATGTGTTTTGCTAGATCGGACCTGATTAGTGTGTAGCAATTGGAGATTTTATTGAGAGCTTGTGAGGAGCTTTGTATGATGATTGTTACATGATATCTATGACATATAATATACAGATAGTTGGGGGTTTTCATCTTTAAGCTTTCCCATGAAATACTGTGCTCATATGTGTGATTGTTTATAGTTTTAATGTGCGCATGCGATTGTTTTTATTGCCGCAATTAATGATCAATGGTAGAAGAGATTCTGTATTGTGCATGAAGTTGAAATAGTGTGTGATCAGGAGAATCTCGGTAAAATAACATATCAGTTATTCAAATTTCTACAAAAAGAACTCTGCTCCCACAAGATTGTTTCATTTTTTAAGGAGCTTTTCACAAGAAAATGAACTATGCTCCAAAAGGCTTGTTTCATTTTTTAAGGAGCTTGACACAAGAAAACGAACTGTGCTCTGTAAGGCTTGTTTTAATTTTTAAGGAGCTTGACATAAGAAAAGGAAGTTTTCTCCATAGACCTCATCATTTTGAATAAGAAGTCATGGCTTCCAAGAGGTTCTCATCTGATAGGAGAACAACATCTCAGAAATCAAGACCCAATGCCCCCAGCACACAATGCACAATGGAACTATCACTGATTGCAGGCATGGGGTAGGTAGCCACATAATTAACCTGTGGCAGGGAAGGTACAACCGAAGGATAAACATCCGACATAGATGATGGTGGACTAGCTTCCACTTCAGGACCAAAGAATGAAAGTTGATCAATGGTCACGATCTGACTTTCATGTGGAAAACAGATCACACAAAAGAGGGAGGAGACAAGTGCGCCCATGGCGTAAGCATAGTCTCACCCTAAGATTAAATTGAAATCCAAGGGGCATGGCACAACCATCACGTCGATATAGATAGTTTTCCCTCCCAAAGTGATAGGAAACTTCAGAAGGATCCCTAACATTTGACTGGTTCCTCTGTTAAAGGCCAACAAATTCTGCGTAACAGACACAAGCGGTGGAGATCCAAAAGCTTGCCAAGTAGTTGAAGACAGAAGACTAAAAGACGTGCCTTCATATATAATTGTGCTAGGTATGGTCACATCAAATTTATGTATCGTGATTTCAAAAGGCACATAAGAAGGAAGACGGTATCCTGCGAATCGACTCCAATTGAAGGAAGTGACCAAACTACTTGGAGGGGGTACCATAGAAATGAGATGGTCATCCCTTGGTGTTACGGGAACAAGAGGAGCATCCTCCGGGACCTCCATCATGGGAGTAGGAAGAGAAAATTCTTGATTTACAGGGACGAGAGGTTCTTTCTCCAAGTCAGAGGAATCTGAAGAAACAAGAAGAACGTGAGGGGGATGAGATGCACTTTCGACGGAAAAGACCTGATGAACCATATGCGAGATCAGATCGATCGATTCCTCGACCAATGGTTGGTTGGGAATGGATTTTTGAATTTGAATTTCTGAGGGAGTGGGATTGACCAATTATGGCTCTTGACTGATCGTTGGATCAACTAGCGGAGGACCAACCGGAAGGTAGGGTGCATAAATAGTAGGGTTTTCCAACACTCTTGTGGCTTCATCCATGTACGAAAAAAGGTGAATGGGATGATGCCCTTCACAAAACTTATATGGATTGGTAATCTTACCATGTTTCTTATTGCTCTTATCATTACTAGTCAAAGATGTGCCACCAATATGACTTCTAAAAGCCAAAGGCAATGGCGGATGGCTGTAAGACCATGCTTCGAGTACCTTGGGAATATCAAGGCAACCTCGAAGAAGATGTTCACCTTTGCACAACATGCAAGGGAATTTGATTTTCTATGGAAGGTTGGATGGTTTATCAAGTGAAGGCGTCTGAGGTGTGATAGCCATAGAGGTAGTCTCTCTCTTATCTGACTTCTTCTTCTTCGTCTTCTTCTTCTTCTTCTTCTTAGCCACCTGGCTACTAGAATCCAAACATTCACTAGGAAAAGTAGAAGAGGAGGATGAAGAAATAGGTGAAGAAGGGGAGAGGTCCACTTTAGAATCAACATGATGTTTTTCAGGAGGAGGGGATGGTTGTACAGTGGGCGGAACACTTGAGACCATGGAGGTCGAGAATAACCAAACATGCAACCCAACAGTTAACCCAGGCAGGGACAATGTTGCCATATAAGGAGCACCAATATTCCGAAAAATGGGAAAAGGGCCAGGATTCCCTTCATAGGGGATTCCTTGGTTGGTAAACTCCAGAAAAGTTTCCATTGGAAACAACTGTAAAAAAAAAAATTCTAAGGAAGATAAATTTAACCAGGAATATTTCATGGACAGTTAATATTTTAAGACATTGAAACAAAACTCTGTCGTTTCATATTTTAAGAGTCGAGAAATAGGAAAAAGGTTACTCTATCACTTTCAGTGTGAAATGAGTGTGAAAGGACAAGAGCTCGATGATCTATTCTCTTTTTAAGGAGTCACAAAAAGATCAAAATGACTACTCAGGTAATCTAAGCAAGAGGGTGTACCAAGTTTCCGTGAACTACCATATACACCTTGGTGATCAAATGAAGAAGAAATGACTAAGGACTTAACGTACTGTTATAGGTCAATTTGGGAAACATTCCCAATGACTTGGTTAACTGGGAACCATCTCCAGGACCAACGATCAAAAGGTCTATCATTCCCTATCATCTCAGTTGCTATATGCTCTAAGACAAGAAAAATTCATGAATCAAACAAGATTTTCATCAAAGCAGGGCTTTTCCATGGTTTGAAGCTTATTATTAAACATGTGGGAGCTCACCAACATAGGCTCTAAAAGGCCTAAGTGCGTTGCATATGCAAGTAGCCCCATTCCAGGCTACTCTGCAGAACACAAAGGTGCGTTGGTCAGATTGGGAGCAAAATTCTCATTGTTCCGGAATCTCCACTTGGCCAGTGTCTTCTAGAAGGGTTCACATGTGTCATGCTTCAGATCCAAGTGTCAATTTGACATCTACATGAATGGAAGCATGTATTGCCTATTTTTGGAATGTTATTGATTACAAAACTACCTACATTTCATCTATAAATTGAACACAAAGCTAAGTGTTCAAGGAGGAAGATTTTGAGTAGAGAAATGTTGGAGAATTTTCAATAGAGAGTTCGATTTGTGGAGCTGTTGGTGGAGAGAATTTTGCTGTGATGAGACTAAGGAACTCTGCTGGAAGGTCACAATAAATCAGTCACTTGGTTGTAACCTCTCCTTCTATCATTAATAAAGATTACTTCTTGTTTTTCCCTACATGCATCCATGTTTACTTTTATTTTCCATGTTGCAAAATATTTGTTGATGAATGTAGTTTATGCTTAACTGATTTGGCTAATTAACTTGAATAGATATATATATTATTGTATCTTCTTTTGTTTCCATGCTCTTTCTTGCAGGAAGCATTCAACTATTTGAAACCGCTTGAAGTTGAGGCTATAGTGGAAGTAATAGAAAGGAGCCATTTGGAAGCGACTGAAACAAGTAAGCATCCAATCCTCTCTGTATATCTGTTTTGAGTTAGGAAAAAGGGTAGTGCAGTCTTTAACCTGTTGTTATAGAATAGACACCAGTCTAGGGAAGCGTAGTTTATCCGTAGATTACAATTCTGGCCCAAAAAAATGGCGACTCCGCTGGGGGGAATTTCTCTTGAATCTTGGTGTTTTAGTCTCTAATTCGCTTTCTAAATCCACCTAGTAGTTATTTCACATAAATATTAGACATTTTCAGAGGTTAATTTGCAAAGTTAGTGAGCCATAAGGTAGCTTTTTCTTTTTTTACTGTGCTCAACGCACCCTTGGTCAGAGCACAGTGCTTTGTATAGCACTGTCTCCCTTGTTAGCCTGCATTGCAGAGCACTGTATCCTTTTGGAGACTATGTTGGCTCCTGAAAGGAACAAATCCCCTTGAATCTGACTTTGTATTTTTCTTCAGTTTTGTTTGTTGACTTGTTCTTAAAATTTTAATGCTCTATTTCACCAGTAGCTCTATATATTTCTTCTCCTTTGACTGAAAATTTGTTCAATGTTGTTTTAAAATTTTTTTCATTCTCATTGACAAGTTGATTTCAAAGTACTTTTTATGGTCACATTAAGAATTGTTTGCTTTCGAAATAGGAAATTTTCGTAAAGTCTTCATTTCCTTGATAGGAGAAATTGTTGTTGAAATCTTCATTTTTCCTTCAAAATAGAAATTATTGTTTTTATTCTTCGTTTCTCGAAAGTAAAAAGCATTTCGATTATTGATCTAGTGCACCTAGTTTTCTTTTTGCATTCATAACATTAAGGAAAATGAAAAGAAAAACTTGCATTTGCATGTAGGATTGTGTGTTTTTTGCAAAAGGAACATTTGGAAATCTTCTTTTAGTTTGAGATTCATTGATGTGTTTTTGTTCATTGATTTGTTTTCTCTAAAATTACTTGTGCTCTTCTTTAGTAGCTAGGTATTTCATTGAAAAAGCTGAAAGTGAAAGTTTGTTTATCATTCTTAGCTTGCATTTTAGGAATTTTATATACATCATCGTGGTGAACCTAAAAGGAAAATTGCTAAGCAAGATCAACATAAAACAAATCTCAATTTGCATAACAACGCATTGGAACATTAACGATAACATTTAGAGGTCTAGGCTAGAGATGTGTTCCAGCGTCGTAAAACATAGCAACTGTCGTTAACTTGTCTGCGATACATTCCGAGTGTGATACCTCAATCCATGTACGTAAGTATATCATAGCTCGTCCACGTACTTTCAGGTATATCGGGCGGTGTTACGGTACGATAAGTATAAAGGGGTGCTCTCACTGTGCGGTTTTGCATCAGACAACACTAATATGGACTTGGGCCTCCACGTACCTTCGGGTATATTTGGGAGGAAAAATTTTAGGTGTTATCCATCCATAGTGAACCGAGTCGGCCGTCTTGAAATTGTGATACACTAAACACAGCATTCGGGGAGATTACCTGCCTGTACTTCTTGGTTCTCCAAGAGGTATTCTGCAGTTCACAGTTTCCTGGTAAACCTTTTTCCTAGCATTACCCTGTTTTTGTTTATTTTTTTTGGATAAAATAAATCAGTAATCATGGAGGAACATAATCCTACCCCCCATTGTTCATGTAGATTAGCTTTAAAACCACCTTTACCACCGAAAGTTATTTCTGGTAGGCGAAGGCGATCACGATCTGCTGAATCAAGTACAGTTCGTAACTCTGGAAAAACATCATATCTTAATCCAAAGTTAGCTCAAATTGTTTCCACACATCTCGGTTCATTTACTGTTGTCAAAACGGAGTCTTCAAAGCTACCCGTGGTCATGATCCATCCAATCGCTGAGACCATACCTCACGAACACAACATTGTTCAACTGGAAGTTGATCCAGATCCCATTGTGGTCTAGGGGGCAACTATTATTGGTCAAACTAGACATCATCCCCAGGACCAATGAAATAGGGTATATCATCCCTTTATATTTAAGTTTCTATCTTCCATAAGTGGAGAAAATCTTGATCCCGAAGTTGGGCAACCGGAAGTTGTTTCTACCTTGGTCATCCCACAAAGTTCTGTAGCCATTTAAACTCCTATATCGCACAGTCAACCATCTGAAATATATTTTGGGCCTGATGGTGAAGTTATTCCTCCTGGTTTAATTATGATTGAAGAAATATCATCAGACGAGACACCTTTAACTCCAACTCATTTTCAGTACGAGCTTTACCTGTACAAGTCTTTTCATCAATCACCTTCCTTTGCTTTTGTTGATCCTGTTTCACTTTTTGTTCCCATAGATTCTATAGGGTATACATTGGGTCATTTGACCATGGCTAAGATAAAATCCCAGATTGAACCATATATTTCAGTTGCGACAACATCTGTTGTTGCTTCATCTTCGATTTTTTTTCCATTGACTTCACCTATGTCATCATCTGGAATCCTATCTGGTTCCTCTCTTTGGTGGTTGGTGATACCACATATGTTACCCTTAGAAATTCATAAATTCGATGAAAAACTTGGAGAATACCCATCAATGCATGTTATAACTTATCATTTATGGTGCTCATCAAACTCCTTAAATGATGACTCCATTAGACTACGTCTTTTCCAGCACACACTCAGTACTCCAACTGCACTATGAGGATGGTTCTTTTTCTGTGTCAACCTTGTTAAAAAATGAAACAGAGTTACGAGGATGGTTCTTTTTACTGTGTCAAACTCGTTAAAAAATGAAACAGGTGTTGAGGATAGTTATTTTCCTATGTCAACCTCGATAAATGAAACAGGTTCCCATGAGGATGGTTCCTTTTACTGTGTCAACCTCATTAAAAAAAGAAATAGATTACGAGGATAGTTCTTTTTTCCTGTGTCAACCTCATTTAAAAAATGAAACATGTACCTTGAGGATACTTATTTTTTCTTGTGTCAACCTTGTTATAAAATGAAACAAGTGCCTTTGAGGAAATTTCTTTTACTGTGTCAACCTCGTTAAAAAATGAAACAGGTCATGAGCATAGTTCTTTTCCTATGTCAAGCCCGTTAAAAAATGAAACAAATCCTCCCCTGTAATGAACCTTCATTCCATCTAGCTATCAGTAACTAATATTCTACTTAGGTGAATGAAATGAAGCTTGGGGGGCATATTCTCTTGCAAGGGGCATTCGACATGTACTCTTGCACGGGGCATTCAAAAGTACAGAAGTTCGGGAAAAATTAGGTTCAGAGCTCCAAAATACAAATGGTAACTATGGAATGGTAAAAATGAATAGTGAAACTGCTTTATATAGTCATTTAATTACTTGCAAGATTTATTGCTATGACTATGGTTTTATTGTGTTTTTTATCATGAAACAGGTATTTTTAATCCATTTTTTATTTTTCTGAACAAGTCTTACAATTGATGAACATATTAGTCGTGCAGATTTATTTCAAGAATGACTTGACCACAAAACATGCTTTTGCTCCTTATTTGTCGAGCTTTGATAAAAACGAAAAAGGATTTGAAGCGCACTTTTATCTCTTTTTCGAGCTTCCATAACAACGAAAAATGAACCCTTGGTGTCTTCTTTTAGCTCTTTTCAGACTCCGATAATCGAAAATATTGCTGATCACTTGTCATTTCGAGCTCGATAAAGTAAATGAATTGATGTCTACTCAGTATAAGTTTAACCCTTTTCTGAACTGAGATGGATTATTTACGAAAAAGGAATACCTTGGTTAAACATGACCAAAGAGGTTCTTTCAGATATCATTTTACACTTTTTTGGATCTGAGAGACAAATTTACGAAAAAGTACTTTTGGAGTCCTCTTTCGTCCTCTTTTTCAGACTCTCTAAACATGAAAAAGGACCGGGCTATTACTGTCGTTAAGCTCGTTAAAACATAAAATAGTGACGGGCTTGTCAATCATGGCAAGAATTGAGTTTCATTCATTTCTAGACTCGTTAAATTATTAAATAGCGATACTTCATTCTTTATTTGCCCGAAGGGTTGAAATATAGATCAAGCAAATTTTATCCTCCTCAAGCTTGTTAAAAAATAAAGAGGAATTTGTCGACAAATGACCGAGGAAAGTATGGGAAAAGCAAGTAAAGTTTCTTTTTGGTAGCAAGTCACTCTTGAACATGACACTTCTTTCACTCCATGTTCGTGACTGTTTGGGTTGGGTAATCATCTTGACGGTTCATTCACACCTATGGTTCATCATACCTTCACTTCGGTTTTGGGTCAATGCTGCCAACTCATCACAGTGTCGCCGATATGTTCAAGAGAAGTCATCCAGTGATTCAGAACTCATCCATCTACAATACTCATAAACCTTCATTTTCATGACCGTCATCCCTGACAATTGCTATATCAAGTCATACCCTTGTCTCTGAAATTAGTAAATTTAGTTTTGCAATAAGGTGACTTCCTGTTGACTACAAATCAATATCCAGGAAGTTCACTTAGAAACATCAGATTCTAGTACCATGAGGCTTGTTACAGCATTGACAAGATCCTCGCTTCCAGACTTTTGACCGAAATATTTTGTTTGGCGTTCGACATCAAATCATCTATTCACGCCTTACGAAATGTACTGTAGTACCTTGAGGGCCATTGACATCAATGGCGGTTCTCTCGTGTTTGTTAAAAACTTTCATTATTGGCTAGTAATCAAACGATGTCTTTCCATGTTCGATGACAAATCATATATTCGCATGGATAGACTTGTACCCGAATGAACGAGTGAATGAGATAAGAAGACCCCAGATCTAGTTTCAGCCATCCGAGCTGTGATTTCAGGATTGTTTTACACATCATCTATACAGTGACCTTACATGTAGATTGTCATCCAAACATGGGCCTATATCTGTAGGCGATGTCTGCATCTGGGCAACATTCCAATGTAGATGACTCTCTGAATTATGTACATGTTATTACATTGTTTTATGTGCTGACTATAGGAATGCCTACCCTCAGCAATTATGATTAATAGAGGATTTATCATGATTTAATGTATTGTAAGATTGATGCAGGTGATTGTTCCGCTTTGTTTCCAGTCTGATCACAGTGTAAAGCATCCCAATCAAATGTTCTCATTATTTGGATCTCATGCTTTAGGGGGAAATTGTTATAGGTCAATTTGGGCACCATTCCCAATGACTTGGTTAATTGGGCAGCATCTCCAGGACTAATGATCAAAGGGTATATCATTCCCTATCATCTCAGTTGCTATATGCTCTAAGACAGAAAACATTCATGAATCAAACAATATTTTTATCAAAGCAAGGATTTTCCATGGTTTGAAGCTTATTATTAAACATGTGGGAGCTCACCAACGCAAGCTCTAAAGGGCCTAAGTGTGTTGCATATGTAGGTAGCCCCATTCAGGGCTGCTTTGCAAAACACTTCCCGATATTCAAAGGTGAATTGGTCAGATTGGGAGCGAAATTCTCATTGTTCCGAAATCTCCACTTGGCCAGTGTCTTCTAGAAGGGTTCACATGTGTCATGCTTCAGATCCAAGTGTCCATTTGACATATACATGAATGGAAACATGTATTGCCTATTTTTGGAATGTTATTTATTACAAAACTACCTACAGTTCATCTATAAATTGAACACAAAGCTAAGTGTTCAAGGAGGAAGATTTTGAGTAGAGAAATGCTGGAGAATTTTCAATAGAGAGTTTGATTTGTGGAGCTGCTGGTGGAGAGACTTTTGTTGTGATGAGACTAAGGAACTCTTCTGGAAGGTCACAATGAATCAGTCACATGGTTTTAACCTCTCCTTCTATCATTAATAAAGAGTACTTCTTGTTTTTCCCTACATGCATCCATTTTTACTTTGATTTTCCATGTTGCAAAATCTTTGTTGATGAATGTAGTTTATGCTTAACTGATTTGGCTAATTAACTTGAATAGATATCTATATTATTGTATCTTTTTCTGTTTCAGTGTTCTTTCTTGCAGGAAGCATTCATCTATTTGAAACTGCTTGAAGTTGAGGCTGTAGTGGAAGCGACAGAAAGGAGCCATTTGGAAGCGACTGAAACAAGTAAGCATCCAATCCTCTCTGTATATCTGTTCTGAGTTAGGAAAAAGGGTAGTGCATTCTTTAACCTGTTGTTCTAGACTAGACACCGGTCTAGGGAAGCGTAGTTTATTAGTAGATTACAATTCTAGCCCAACAGGTACGTGCAGGTAGTCTCCCCGAATGCTATGTTCGGAGTATCATGGTTATAGGGTGGCAGACTCAGCTTCCTATGGATAAAGGATTTGAACCTATGAGGGTATCCCTTTATATACATGATGGTATGGGGAGCACAAGTCCATACTAGTGATGTCTAAAGCCAGGTGGCGAACGACAACTACTAGGTTTAACGACGCCGGAACACGTCACTAACCTAGACCTCTAAAAATGTTTGCATTAGGTTCCAATGCTTCCTTAGGTTAATTGAATAAATTTTATAGTTGATATTCAATTAATGTGTCAGTTTCATGGCCCTACCAAATTTGATCTCAAATCTCCTAAATGCACGCTATATGCAAAGAACACCATTTCCCTTTCGATGAACGCTAACTAAGAGAAGGATAGAGATATTTAACAAAGTAGAGACCAACAAAATCATACGAAGAAGTCCACTAATACAACTAATACAATCTAAGTGAAAAATGAAAAAATCTTTCCTGGTTCATCAAATGCTAGTTATGAAAAACAGTTTTTCATTTCCAATGCAAACGAAAGAATGTGATTTTTTTGTTTTTTGAATTAATGAAGCACACAATGCACTAATTATAAAAAATTAAATCAAACACTAGTTTAGAGAACTTTTAATGTAGATATCTCAAAATGAAAAATTCAAAAGCAATACAGTCATAAAAACGCACTCAAACCAATGACACACTCTCTCAATCCAAGAAAAATCTTTCAAAACGACCCAAACTAGTAATGTGATCTATGCTCGAAATGATGAGAAGGAGAATCAAATGAAAACCAAAGTGATCATTCAACAAACCCAAAAACTGAAAGGATCAAGAAAGACTAAAGAAACCGATTAGGGAATCGAACTGACATAAATAAAAAAGACTCGAACTTCAATAAGAAGGCTCACTGAGCGAAATACACCTAGAAACCCTAGGGCTATGAACTAGACTGATGAGAAAACAAACAAAAAACTAAGAAGAGCATGCCCAAAGCAGTCAAAACAACTCCAAAAAGACCAATTGCAAATAAAAAACAACCTAGAATCAAGCACAACTTACCAAACACTCAGCAAAAGGGTCAAACCAAATCCTACAGGATTCGGTGCGACAGTGACACGGTAATATGTGCCAAACAGGGGTTGGCGCTACTGCAACAAAAGCAACAAGCGCCAATTGGTGCGACTATTCAAAAGAAAAACGTGCCAAGCCGGAAAAATATGGGAGGGGGGAAGAACCAGTGAGAAGAGGTCAATATTGACACTCTGGAGCTGAACAAGAGGATTCTAGACAATCAAACAAGCCAAAAAAGATAGACAAGTAAGAAAACGACCAAAGTCGACTTGAAAAGGAAAATTCCTAATCGGCACCGAAACAACAAACTGACACTGATCCGTAGCAGAGTCACCAATTTGTTGTGAAGGTAAATCCTCTCTGCAGACATAGATGATCCCTCTAGCCCTAGAGTGGGTCTAGCAACAAAGGGACAAGCTAAAGTGTAGGTTTCTAATTAATGAATGAAAAGGATGGGTAGATTGATCTACCTGGAGTCCAACGCTGTCGTCGCTGTAGTGGTGGTGGCCTCTTGATTCTTGTCTTGACGGGTCAAAATCCTTTTGCAACAGTGCTTGGATACCTGCACGAAGATCAGCAAACGAGAGCAACATACAAAACAATTATTTCATTCATAATCAACTAACCAGTCAAAGGAAGGTTAAGCATATTGCATCAAATAAAACACATTAACGCAAGATGGGAACTAGATAATAGTCATGTATATATCTAAATAGAATAAAGAATTACAACCAGAGCCTTGATGTCACAGCCTCCTTCAACGGGGTTCAGTCGAAGCGCGTCTCGATGAATCATCAAGGAATTCAGATGGGGTGAGGACACAAGTTTAAGCTCTCTCAACAAAAGTCTCTTCCGTTCTATCTTTCTAGAAAAATGTACATGAATTCTTTTTAGCCTTTCAGCTATAATGTGTTTAGGTAGCTCCTCAAATGGGAGATGGATTTGTTTATAGAGGGAGAGGAGGAGGTTGGGATCCTTACAATGGTGGAAGGGAGGCCTTATCCCTTGGGAGTGTTAGAGTCGGGTTTTACATCCCTCCGTCAGAGATCATTTCTCTTATTGCATTTCATTGTTTAGATGTCTCATTCCGCTCATTCATTTGCATTCTGCTATGGGCATGCCATTATCTGACGGAAGGGCTTGGTTTTCTCTCATGTCATGTATCTGCTGGTGTGTGTCTAACCATTAAAGTTCATCAAAACTCATCGAAGTCAATGTTTTAGTCATTCATAGTCATGGATGGTATTTTGGTCAACAAAGAGTCTTTTAGAGTTTTTAGGTCTAGGGTTTTGTCGATTTAGTCTTCAAATTGCCAAATAAAACCAGCAGATGCATGAGAGGTTCCTAATCAGTTTCCATTGCAAAATTTCATCGTCAAAAAGGCTTGATAATGTTTCTTCTTCAAAACTTTGTTTTGAAGAAGAAATCATTAAAAAAAAATTTCTAAATATGTAATTTTTCAAAAACGTTTATAGTTATGAAAATTTTCAAGCGCCACCTTGATCCACTGCAAATCATCCCTACAAGCAGAAAAAGTAAGTTCATCATCAGTCCTAAAGTCAAATGGAAACAAGAGATATGTGAAAGTGCCGATGGAAGCATTATAACAGTGAGTTTTTATGAGTAGAACTTCAAAGTATTTTGTACATATAATTATAATGTTTCAACACTCCATATGCACACTAAAAATATCAATGAAATCAAGAAAATAATGGAGAAATCATTGAGTGGAAGAATTCCGTGTTTGGAGGCCGAAAATATGTTGAAACAGAGCTGCGCAGCGCATGGGAGGAAGGCGCGGTGCACCCACACAACGTGGCGCATAGAGCCGGAACCCACTGTGTTAATTTGCAAGCGCGTGGTGCATAGGTGCGACGCGGCGCACTGGGTGTGCACACGGTGCACAGAGCCCCAGCCCAAAATTTTATTACTACTTCTCAATTTTTCAAACAACTTCAACTTTTTCACTCCAAGTGAGTGTGTGAATGCGTTTGCCACTGTTGTTAACTCCGGTTTGGTGTTGTTGAGTTTCTCGTATCAGTGACTAATGGAGAAAAAATGCAGGTAGATACCAGTTGCTTTTGTGGTCATAGTTGATGGAGAGCGTTGCAATATCTTGTTGGATATGTGTTCCCCGGTATTAAAGTAGAAATTACAGATGGTATCGATCATTGACCATACATTCTTCCCTTCATTAAAGGCGGAATCTTTGTTCAAAGCCATTTTTATTAAAAGTCAGTTTTTATTGCAACGATGAAAAGTCAAAGCACGCCTAATTTAAAATGGAAACATCTACTATAGCAGAGAAATAGGACTCGAGTACCTATTTTTGACTTCAGTTGCAATTCAAAGGGCCTACGCTCGAGATTTTGTCTTTTAATTAGTCATCAGAGAGATTCAAGGGGAACGTTGTTCTGTCTTCAGAAACAGATGATTGGTTCTTCAACTTTTGTTTGTTAATGGTGATTAAACAGCTCCCTATTTTCATCAATTTTTTATCCCACCTCTGAGTTTATTTATTGTATTGAAAATCATTTGCAAAGGGTCTGAGTTCTAGGATAAGTGTGGAGGAAAACTCAGTGCTTCACTGTACAGTTTTGGCTGAGGATTAATGAAATGATACATCTCTGTTTCATGAGATTCATGTGGTAATGAATTTAGCATATGTCTTTCTTTCTGTTTCATATGTATCATTGTTATGTTTTACAGTTCATTCATAATCATCTCCAGTTGAATTCTTTTAAGTAGGAAAGGTAGAATCCATGTTTGTTGCTCTGCCTTGGGAAAGTGTTCATGTTCTGTGTTTTCTTCTGTTTGATAAGGATTCATCTATTATTCCCTTGTCAACCTCTTGACAGTCTTTCCACTCCATATTATTCCAAATTTGATTGCTAAACTACTGCCTATCTTGCCTCAGGAAATATCCTGTGTCTTTGATTTAATTTCTCAGCTCATGTTGTTCTTTGTCCCATACATCCCTGAAACCCAGTCATTCATCAAAATACCTCTTTCCTATTTATTTAATAGCCTAAAATCAGCATTCACTATAGGTCATCTCAGGCCTTATTGGACATATTTTACTGAGTTGACCCGGAGAGAGCCCTCTACTGTCCTCGTAGGGCTAGCTACGAGGCTGAGCGTGGTTTGGTGTTGTCCTTCTTCTGCCTTATTTCAGCCTAGGGTGGATTTGGGAGCTAACAAAGTGGCGACTCCGCTGGGGAAGAAATGGTCTAGCTTGTGAACGTGACACTTAACTTGTAGATTGCCTTGCCCCAGTACATGTATCAAGTTCAGATTTGATGGTTGATGGTGGATAATGATCAAACACCACAAGGCTGAAAACATTCACCTGGTGACTCCATTCATTGAAAAATCCAGAAATAAAATGCTTCATGGTGACTCCACTGCAGAGAGATCAGTAGCTTTAAGGTTTTCAAGATGGAACAGGTTGCAATAAGATACGCTCCCATGAGCCGTGATCACATCCCAGGTTTTCCAAATAAAATTACCAAGGTGGATTGGCTTCAAAATTTGCCTATGTTCAGAAATGTGGAAGGTAATGACGCTGCTCTTCATCTGGTGAAATTTCACATTCATGTGCATAAATTAAAAATCGATGTTCCTGAATACTGTTTGATGAAAATGTTTATGGCTACTCTGGAAGATGAAGCCCGATCTTGGTATGAAAGTTTGCCATTTGCTTCTATTTACTGTTTAAAGGATTTTCATACCATGTTCTTTGAAAAGTATAAAGAATCTTATTCTTCCATGATTTTATTTCATAACTTTTGTAGCCATGTTCATAGTTTCATTGAAGATCTTGAGAATTTTTATGGGGATAATGAATTGATGGATGGAGAAATCCTGGAAGCATTGTATGAAAACCCATTTCAACAGCACACAGAAAACTTAGAGGATACTTATGAAGATTAGTAGGTTGAAGATTTCCATATGGTTGAAAATGATGAAAGAGAAAGTTTCGTTTTAGATCTGCCCACAGAAGAAGACAGCATGCAGGGAAATCAAGTTTCAATTTTAGGATGTGATAATGTCAACTCATCTATTTCAGATCTACATTCAGATTGTGATGACCAAGAATACCTTGTGCTGAACTCTGCTGTTGAGATCATCTGGAATGAAGAAGACAGAGTTATGGATCCAAATGTTCTCATGTCATCAGAACAAAGCCTTCATAAAGAGGTAATCCAGGCAGTTCATGAACAACAAGATGAGATCTTTGTTCAAGTAAGTGAAAAATTTTCTCTTGATGAATTTATGGTAGATGATAGAAATGATAGTGTTGGGTTTCAAGAATCATCTGAAGTTTATTTTCTCTTGATTGATGAATGTAATGAGAATCTGGCTGTCATATCATATGAAGATGACCTACAATATATTCAGACTACAGAAGATCAAAACATTCAGGATTGCCTTTCAGATTCTTCTTCATATGTCTCATGTTTTGAAATGTTTTCTCAAGAGGAGAGCTACTCATCTATTTGTTCAAACTTTTTTGAGGACCAGGAACATGTTTTTACTAAAGAAAGATCAGAATCAAAAGAGAAAGACACCTTGTTTCTTCAGCAGGAGGTAAATCTTCATATTTTTCAAGATCCACTGGCAAATTTGTTGCAGTCAGCAGTGAAGGTGATTATTGTTGTATTTAGTGATGAAGGAGATCATGGTCAATTATGTTTTCGGATGCCCAGTTACCAGTATTTATTGTTGACCAGGAGATTTGATCGGGAGAATCAATCGAGAAGGCATCTGCTTGATTGGTTACATTGGAAGGCCTACTATGCATAATTGTATATATTTCATTAGTATGCAGGTGGTTGTCATCAGGATTTGAAATCTTGATGAACTGCTGCCCTTCAATAAGCTTTGTAAGTTCTTGTTTTAGTTAAGTCAGTCATGAGTCATTTGTGATTCAGTTTTTAGCCGTGTTATTAAGTTAGTTTGAGTCAAGTTTTAGTCAATAAATTAGTCAAAGGTCTTGTGTCGATTTTTCAAAATAATGGACTCCATAGCCCAATGGATGTAGGCATTTTCTGCTCTCCCAAAGATCTGGTGTTTTTGGCACCTCCAGGGAGCCACCATCCCCATTGGAGCCAATGTTAGAGTCGGGTTTTACATCCCTCTGTTAGAGATCATTTCTCTTATTGCATTTCATTGTTTAGATGTATCATTCCGCTCATTCATTTGCATTCCGCTAGGGGCATTCCATTATCTGATGGAAGGGCTTGGTTTTCTCTCATGTCATGTATCTGCTGGTGTGTGTCTGACCATTAAAGTTCATCAAAACTCATCAAAGTCAATGTTTCAGTCATTCATAGTCATGGATGGTCTTTTGGTCAACAAAGAGTCTTTTAGAGTTTTTAGGTCTAGGGTTTTGTCGATTTAGTATTCAAATTTCCAAATAAAACCAGCAGACGCATGAGAGGTTCCTAATCAGTTTCCATTGCAAAATTTCATCATCAACAAGGGTTGAGAATGTTTCTTCTTCAAAACTTTGTTTTGAAGAAGAAATCATCAAATTTGTTTTTCTAAATATGTAATTTTTCAAAAAAGTTTTTAGTCATGAAATTTTTCAGGCGCCACCTTGATCCACTGCAAATCATCCTTGCAAGCAGACAAAGTAAGTTCATCATCAGTCCTAAAGTCAAATGGAAACAAGAGATATGTGAAAGTGCCAATGGAAGCATTATAACAGTGAGTTTTTATGAGTATAACTTCAAAGTATTTTGTACATATAATTATAATGTTTCAACACTCCATATGCACACTAAAAACATCAATGAAATCAAGAAAATAATGGAGAAATCAGTGAGTGGACGAATTTAGTGTTTGGAGGCCGAAAGTATGTTGAAACAGAGCTGCGCGGCGCATCGGAGGAAGGCGCGACGCACCCACACAGCGCGGCGCATAGAGCCGAAACCCACTGTGTTAATTTGCAAGCGCGCGGCGCACAGAGCCCCAGCCCAAAATTTTATCACTACTTCTCAATTTTTCAAACAACTTCAAATTTTTCGCTCCAAGTGAATGTGTGAATGCGTTTGCCACTGCTGTTAACTCCGGTTTGGTGTTGTTGATTTTCTCGTATCAGTGACTAATGGAGAAAAAATGCAGGTAGATACTAGTTGCTTTTGTGGTCATAGTCAATGGAGAGCATTGCGATATCTTGTTGGATATGTGTTCCCCGGTATTAAAGGAGAAATTACAGATGGGATCGATCATTGACCATACATTCTTCCCTTCATTAAAGGCAGAATCTTTGTTCAAAGCCATTTTTATTAAAAGTCAGTTTTTATTGCAACGATGAAAAGTCAAAGCACACCTAATTTAAAATGGAAAGATCTACCATAGCAGAGAAATAGGACTCGAGTGCCTATTTTTGACTTCAGTTGCAATTTTTGGATATGTGTTCCCCGGTATTAAAGGAGAAATTACAGATGGGATCGATCATTGACCATACATTCTTCCCTTCATTAAAGGCAGAATCTTTGTTCAAAGCCATTTTTATTAAAAGTCAGTTTTTATTGCAACGATGAAAAGTCAAAGCACACCTAATTTAAAATGGAAAGATCTACCATAGCAGAGAAATAGGACTCGAGTGCCTATTTTTGACTTCAGTTGCAATTCAAAGGGCCTACGCTTGAGATTTTGTCTTTTAATTAGTCATCAGAGAGATTCAAGGGGAACGTTGTTCTGTCTTCAGAAACAGATGATTGGTTCTTCAGCTTTTGTTTGTTAATGGTGATTAAACAGCTCCCTATTTTCATCAATTTGTTATCCCACCTCTGAGTTTATTTATTGTATTGAAAACCATTTGTAAAGGGTTTGAGTTCTAGGATAAGTGTGGAGGAAAACTCAGTGCTTCACTGTACAGTTTTGGCTGAGGATTAATGAAATGATACATCTCTGTTTCATGATATTCATGTGGTAATGACTTTAGCATATGTATTTATTTCTGTTTCATATGTATCATTGTTATGTTTTATAGTTCATTCACAATCATCTCCAGTTGAATTCTTTTAAGTAGGAAAGGTAGAATCCATGTTTTTTGCTCTGCCTTGGGAAAGTGTTCATGTTCTGTGTTTTCTTCTGTTTGATAAGGATTCATCTATTATGCCCTTTTCAACCTCTCGACAGTCTTTCCACTCCATATTATTCCAAATTTGATTGCTAAACTACTACCTATCTTGCCTCAGGAAATACCCTGTGTCTTTGATTTAATTTCTCAGCTCATGCTGTTCTTTGTCCCATACATCCCTGAAACCCATTCATTCATCAAAATATCTCTTTCCTATTTATTTACTAGCCTAAAATCAACATTCATTATAGGTCATCTCAGGCCTTATTGGACATCTTTTACTGAGTTGACCCGGAGAGAGCCCTCTCCTGTCCTCGTAGGGCTAGCTATGAGGCTGAGCGTGGTTTGGTGCTGTCCTTCTTCTGCCTTATTTCAGCCTAGGGTGGATTTGGGAACTAACAGGGAGGTTTCCCCAAAAGGTGGAAAGAAGAGGCCAAAGGAGGGAGGTCATGGTTATCCAGTTGAACCACTCCAGATGACTCGCCCATGAAGTTGTTATGATGGAAAATTCACCTCTATATTTAAAAAACATTCCAAAACCAGCTTGGCATGGGTAGCTCACTAGGACAGAGCACCAATTAGCATGGGGCTTATTTTTAATATTACTTATTGGCTCGAGGGCATAACGGTCTACAAGCACTAAGGCAAAAACATGTGTTTTTGATGGTTTGCTTAGGGAATTGTCAACAGAAGGAATGTTGTCCTCATGGAAAGGGATGCAATGATGGTCTTTGCAAGGCATGACACTTTTTATTAGTCACAAAAATGATCCTCCAATTTGCAGGATGGGGATTGCAGGGATAGTGACAAAATGTTGTGTAACAACTGTTAACACTGGAAAATCATACAAGCAAAAGACATTAGAAAATTTCAAGCAGAAGGTACAAATAAGGATTTATAGGGAAGGAATAAATTACAGGAGCTAAAATTTTTTACTTTTCCTAAGGTCAAGCAGGAAAATTTATTAAAATATGCATAGGAAACACTGACCCTTGGTGATATTTGCGGCTTTTTCTTCAATAGCCGTGAAGATCATCACGACTATCCCTCAAAGATCCATGCAGTCCTGAGTATGCATAAATTCACCATATGATACCACTTGGAACACTTGAAGAAGAAGATTCTCACTCAAGCCAGCCAAGTACAACTGCCTTTGAGCCAACTTGAGGCCTTAGTGCAACACACAAAGGAATCATACTCCCACTCTTATGTCAACATCCATCTTGTACCAAGGGAGGGAAGGAAAATTTTAAATTTTTCTAGAAAAGACTGCCATGGTAAGAGAAACATGAGAACACCTTGTTATGCTGGCCAAATTTCTTGAGAGAAAACCAACTTTTGTCGTCCAAGAAACAAGAAGGATTGGAAGGATTCAGCTGTTGGCCACCCAACAACTCAATCCAAGAGAAGAAGTTCACTAAGTGTCTGTTGGAACGGGGTCCCCTAGTTGTAAGCAACAACCCCAGAGAACCACTTTGTAGCTGTTGGAAAGGGGTCCCCTAGCTACGTTTTTTATATAAATTTTGTCATAATTAGTCTAGCGCAGGGGCTTTTGGGAGAGTCAAATCCCCCAATGTATTGTAATGGGTCAAAGGGTAGACCAAGGGTCCACAAACCATAGTTTGCGGACCATAGGATAGTGTAGGATATGATGATATAAATAGATGGATAGATTGAGTCTAGATAGAGACTAAGTATGATTTATGCTAGCTACAAACTGTTGAGATCTATTTTGGGTTGTATTGGGTAAGGACTCCCGCTGGCTGTGTGCGCGGAGATCCTCAGTCCTACTATGTGTGGACCCCACTGGCATTGTGCGCGGGTTGGGAATCAGGTATGTAAGTGGGTCTTTGAATGTTAATGAATAAGATATATGTTGAAGTATCTCTGTTTTATAAGAACTAGCTACGTTTGTGTTATTACGGTGATTCTATCTGTTGATAACTATTGATATGCATGTGGCTGCAAGGTATTACTGAGGTCTAATTAATAATAGTTGCTTTATTACGTTGTGTCCTATCTGTGGGTTTATGAGCTTCACATTCTTCAATTATACTGTTAAAAGTCCTACAATACGACTTCTTTTGCAAAAATATGATAGATCTTAACAAGGCTGCCTCAATTAAAACTCTCTTTCTCTCACGGTGCGGAAACCTGGTTCCAACACCCTCCCATACTACTTCGGGGAGACCTTGGCCTGCGTAATCAGGTCATTGCTGAAAGAGCCTGTAGTATATGGGTTTGTTGGAAAACCTTAAATCTGAACCTGGGTCAGGACCCCTCAAGCCAACAAATGGTTCCGTTTCTAGGACCGGGAGCATTTTGAGAGAAATTGGGTAATGCCACGAGGTCACTAGTGGCCTGAGAAGTTTGAGCTTGAAGACTAGTTCGAGAAATAGATCCAGGAATTTACCTTAAAAGACAATCGAAGTACAAAGCTGACTGCCAAAGAGTGGAAAAACAAGTATATATTTACATAAGTATATGCAATTTTATTTGTAACCTTCACACATGAACTACATGAGTGGTTAGCAAGGTTAGCAGAGTTTCAGACCTCTGGGAAAAATCACAAGGTTATGTAGTGGATTCCTGAATTGATCCAACAGTTGGAGAGGGTTGATAACAAAATCACCCGGACTCTAGATCACTGGGTGGATAGTGTTTTGGGAAGATTTGTAACCGAATTTGTAGTTGATCTATTCGTATCTTATTCTGAATTTGAGTGGAGGTTCTTCAAAGGGTTCTGAGGTAAGTTTTTACAAACATTGCTGCTACTAATTAAGATATTATTGTGTGAAAAAGGTGTTTTTTGTAGTCACACCAGGTGAATGACCTACGATCAGAATGAAAGTACCACACGAAGTGGTATATATTATAGGGTTAGTCAAGAAGGGGAAAAATCAGTATATAGTCACTTAAGAAAGCCGCCTACACACACAGAAACTATTCCTCTGATTACCCCACTGTCGAATCCTCGAAAGGGAAATAATTCTCCTACCCCACCACCACCACCAGAAGATGATATGGCCACGCACATGAAGCTACCCACTTTTAAGGGTGTGGGGGATGAGGACATGGACCGATTTTGGTTAGTAGCAGAATTAGTATGGACTATGTAGAATGTTGCTAACAATGTTTTAAAAAGGCCGTAGCTATCCCTAGCCTTTGAAGGAAGAGCCTTGGATTGGTTCATGAGGTACGTCGGCCAGCACACGGATCCGTCAATACACGAAATTAAGGGTGCCTTAAAACAATATTTTCCGAAGCCGAAGTCCTATGCTCAACTGGTGATTGACTTGAAATATTTTACACAGGGACCTACAGAGTCAGTATGGGAGGCTAATCAGCGGCTGAAGAAAGTTATCAGGGATGGAGATCTTAAGTACGAATATAGACAAAAGAAATAATGGTTCATTGCCATGTTATTACCACACTTGCGTGGGCCTATGGGTCAATAGACGATTGATACACAAGAAAATTCCCTAGAAATTTCCATGAAGCTAGAAGTTGCGCCAAGGGACTATGCCTAGTTTTGGTGCAACAGATCTAGGGCCAGTTGGAGGCGATGCACCTGGAAATCCAGAATCTATGAAAATATGGGGAAAAGAAGCCAGCACAGACATTTGGTCAATACAGTGAGGGTATCAGGCCACACCAAGGATCAGTGCACTCAACTATTAGACTACATGCAGGTTGGGAGGCCTAACCCATTATGCCCAAAGAGGTTGCAGGACCAAGCACCCCCACGCTATGGCACACTAACTATGGAGTAGTCAGATTGCATGATACAAACCACTGCCCTCGACTTGGTGCCTATGTCCTAGAATTGAAGCAGCAGTGGTGCAGATTATGCTCATCTGTAGGAAATGATGAGCACAACTGCCAGACATATGATTTGATGATAGATAGAGGAAACCTGTATAGAGTACAGGATGACCCTTCCACACCAATATCTCCCTCTAAATGAGGAGGCTCCCCTTCAAGATGCCGAGGCGGGGGAAGAGGTGGAAGCAGATGTTGGGGAAGAGGAAAAATGATCTGCTATAACTGTGGAGAGGTGGGACACTTTGCAAGGGACTGTTCGAACCCTGCATGAAAATCTTGCAAGTATTGCAGGCAGTTGGATCATGTGATCGAAGATTGTCTTGTACTTATGGCAAAGATGCAGGAAAAATAGCAAATGTCGATGCAAAATGTGCAAAGGGTTAAGGCAGAACCGCATGATAAGGGACCCAGTATTAACATAATTACACGCAGTGGCATGGCCATGAGAGGAGCTAAGGAAAAGGCCATAGCTAAACCACTTATCAGAAAAGCTGATGAAAAAAAGGAAATCCTAGACTTACAAAAAGAGAAATAAACCTTCCTTGAAGCTGGAAAAGTATTTACCAAAAACGAGGCATCTACCTCCAAGTCCCCAATGGATCCGAAAGTAGACGAAGAAGTGAAACCATTCCTTCAGGCATGTATGAAGTTAATACGCAACCAGAAGGTAGTCGAGAACCTGCAAGCATTGATAGATAGTTGCGCAAAAAATATTTCCCCACCAGAAGAAGTGAGAGATGTCAACAAACTTTATAAGCCCAAGAAAAGAGCTGGTTGGGAAATGTGCCTAACTGCGCAGATTGGAGATTATGAAATGGATCAATTCATCCTTGATTTAGGATCTGATGCGAATTTCCTGCCTAAATAGTCTTGGCAGAGGATGGGACACTACTACATTTCGCGGAAATTCCGACACTTGGTTCCAACGCTTTTGACCAAATGTCGGAAATTTCCCCAATTTTTTTCCATCCCGCCCGAAACAGTCACTATACCGATGTTTATAGAAAAGTGTCGCAATACTGACACTTAGAAAAAGTGTCGCAATTGCGACGTTTGGAGGAAGACATCACAATTTTGACACTATGGCCCAAAGCATCGCTATTGTGACGGCTACCTCGAAACATCACAAGTGTGACACAATGTCTAAGTGTCGCAATTGTGACGTTTGGAGGCACCCATCACAATAGCGACGCATTGTCCGCCGTCGGTATAACGACACTTATATGCGCGCTACATAAAAATGATTTTATTGTTTCGTATCCATCACAATAGCTACATTAAAGTCTAATATCACGCACGCATTCGCCCTTCGCTCTTGCAGAATAGAATTTGCCTTCAGCATTCGCCCTCAGCGTTCACCCTCAGCTCTTGCAGAACAACATTTGTGCTCAGCTCTTGCAAAATGGTAAGTTCTTACTGCAGGCCCTTCCTCCTATAGTAGGGTTGACTCTATTTGGGTTTTTTTGGCCAATTCCATTGGATTGTGTTAGGCGTGCAGCAAGAGGGTTCTCTCGTTGAAATCCAAGATTCAATACCCTCTATTATCTTCATCACCCAATACAAGTTAGAATACTCCCAAAGAAACGCTTATTGATCTTATTAATTTGACGACCATCCTTTCTCCCTACTTTAAAAACCCTACATTTAAATGAAAACAAGTACATTTCTTTCCACAAAATATATTAATTATTCGTATACATGTGTGCTACATTAACGTACGTCTATCACGCGCGCATTCGCCCTCCGCTCTTGCGGAAACCGACATTCACCTCGACGTCGCCCCGAGCTCTTCTGAGAATAGCATTTCACCCTCGGCTTGTGCCGCCACAGGGCTCTTCTGAACATCATTTTCCCTCGGCATTCACCACAGGCTCTTATAGAATAGCATTCGCCACCATTCCCCTCGGCTCTTGGAGAATAGCATTCACCACACGTGCATGTCATTCTTGGGAAACGACGTCGCCCTCGGCTCTTGAAAAATGGTAAGTTCTTACTGCAGGCCCTTCCTCCTATAGTAGGGTTGACTCTATTTGGGTTTTTTTGGTCAATTCCATTGGATTGTGTTAGGCTGTATGGTTCTCTCTAGATGTCAAGAATCAAGATTCAATACCCTCTATTATCTTCATCACCCAATACAAGATTTAATTTTTCCCAAAGAAACGCTTATTAATTTGGCAGCCATTATTTCTCCCTGCTTTAAAAACCCTACATTTAAATGAAAACAAGAATTGCATTTCAACTACAAAAATCTATTAGTGTTCAAATGTACATGTGTGCATCACTTGTGTAGGGTATTCCTTTTCCACTTTCATATTATCCAAGAATGTGTGCAGTATAGTTCATATTTTTTGTGATTTAGATTATCTTGAAAAAGGAAAGGTAAATTATTTCCCATGGAAAAAGAAGGTTTTCCCTTTTTACAACTGGAAATGGTACAACAAAGTTCCATTTCTACCCGAAACTCCTATGAAACAGGAACCAAATAAAGGCCATGTCCTCAATGGACATCATTTGGCTTTGAAAATGGCCATTGTACCGTGTTGTTTCTTATATTACATCATGATATTTTCTTAGGTTATTTCTTGTTTCTTGAGATGAAAAACAACCAAAGAAATTGTGAAGATCCTTTCAAGAAATAAATGACCATTTCTCAATCATATCTCAACTATTTTTTATTTTATTCGGTGGTTGCTTACTTTGAGAGAAATTTGACACTTTTATAAGGAATATAACATAAAAACACAAAATGGGAAGGAATTGATGAGGTAGATGACCTTTAGTTGTTGTCAATTAAGAATTGATAGTACACGATGCATGTTTTGTACTACAAACTAGATTCCTTCCTGGAGTTAGGACACAGAGTATTGAATCAAAGTTGTAGTTTCTAACTTCTTGTATTGGTTCATCAATCTTGAAATTCAGACATTGCATGTCTTCATTGCTTCATGTTTGAATAATTTGAATCATATCGTACAATAGGAAATTAGGAATTATGATTATTATTACTTTATGGATCTGTTAAGTTACTTTTAAGTTTGCATGGTTTAGTGTGAAATTATTCTAGTGTGCCCCTAGGCCTGGGTGAAGGAATGCCAAGGACTGAGAACCCTAGTTTTTAAATGGTATTGTTTCTTATACCCAAAAATCCCTCAACATCACTTCTTATTAGTTCTTAACAATAGTGTTGTAAACAATTTGAGAATTGATATAGCAAAATCTCGCACTTCTCAAGATAAATTCCTAAAGCTAAAGTGTGATACCATGTGTAATTCAATAGCCCCATTGTCACCTCACCAACCTCTTTTCACTTTGGGCTAGCTCTCCTCCAACTCAAGGGGGTTTCTCCCTAGTAGATGTTAGAGATCTAATGGCCCAACCAAACCAAGTCAAGACTCCCCTAACTCTCTATGTTTAATACTATCAATCAAAATATTGAACAATAGGGTCAGACATGCATCCTGAAGATAAAATTGCCAAGGTATTTTTGGGTAATTTCAAAGGGAAAGTCCCCAAACACATATAATCAAGGAATTATAATGTGATTTCAAAAATTAAATATCAAAAAAATCGTTTAAAGGATATTGAAAGGAAAAAGGTGATGGAAGATAGAAAGTGCCTTACTTAAATGCTCTAAGGATTTTTCAATAGTTTCTCCAAAAGCTTCACTTCAAGGCCCTTCAAGATCATCTCCAACAATGCTATACCATCAGCTTCAACAATGTTGCTCCAAAAATGTCCTCAAGGTCTTCACAACAAGTTTACTAGAAGTTGCTCCAACAATATATTCAATAAGGTCTTCACTGTCAACTCGTCTCTTGTTTGGGTGCCTTAATGTGCAATGACATGTTTCCAGGACTGAATTCAATGCAAGGCATATTTGAAACTCTAACTCTGTCTTCCGGTGTCTTATTAGAAATTATTTCAGTTTTCATTTTGTGTTTTCAAGTTAGATATTTTTTTCAAGTTTTTAAATTTATAATTTTATTGCAATGTGGCAGACTGATCAGAGCAGTGCAGGAACAACCCTGAGACGGGATGATCGCGGAAAGAGGCCAGTAGAAGAAAATGTAAAGTGCCAGCATTGCTCTATCTTCAGGTATTTTAGTTATTTACATAATTTAAATAATATTAATTTTGTTCAAATATACAGACACCTAGCCATGGTACGCCTAATGATTCCCTCTTTGAGGAAGAGCTTTCTTCATCCCTATCTCCAGTGTTCTTGTTGCGAAAAAAGGCACGAGATGCAAGGTCGGAATTTAATACTTTGATAGACGCGCCTCAAACACCAGAAACAGAAGACAGGATACAACAACTTATGAGCCAGCTAGAAACATATCAAGTAATAATAAAAAGTCAAAATGATATTTTTTTTGTTCTGCATGAGATGAATTGTGATAGTTTGATTTTTAATTTTTACATTGACTAAACTAACAAAACGTTCTTTTGTATGTAGTGTTTTCTGGCACTTACTGAACCCGTTTTTGGTGGTAGTGGGACACAAGGGCAAGAGATTTCCCAACAACCCTCTCGTACACCTTCTACTCCTTTAGGTGCCAGCCAAGAAACACACCCTGCCCAAGCAGACACCCAGCCAACCGTTGAACGTGTTGACAATGATGAGGCTGATATGGCCAACTACATTATTGCGTTTCCTGGAGCTACACGTGTCAGCTCCACAGGGACCATTAATGGCACGTTGTTGGTTAACTATGAAGGTGTCCCTATAAAGCATGTACAACTCCCAGGTAAATTTTAATATTTTAACTATTTCATGTACTTTATCTAAAACATATTTATCATGATTTTTATTTTTAAATTAATGATAATATCTTTCCTTTTTATGTGTAGGAAACAATGAGTTCTACAGGTTTCTGGAGAGACATGCGTTGGTAATTTTTGGCCCAACCATACGCACAGGGTGGAATTCCCAGAATTCCAACTTGAAAAAAGAACTTCTAGATTATCTAGAAGCCCTTTTTGGGGTCGGCACATTTGATAAAACAGCGGTGGCTCGGGTAGCCGGCAAATATTTTAAATATACTAGGGACACCTATAGGACGCAATTGCAATTTAACCCTAGATATGAGCATCCTCTCATAGTTCCAGAGAGTTAGTGGAGAGAACTCATCCATGACAGAAAAGAGAAAAGGGCAAAGAAAGAAGGAAAAATGCCAACTAGACCCGCAAGGTAAATTACAACTTTAATTCAATAGCTTTAATTTTCTCTATGTCTAAAATAAAAGTGTGCTACGTCATATCTGACTTCAACATTTTGATGCTAGGTTTCCTGACACCTCAAAGGCAACCAAAGCTAGGATTGAAAAAAAGGGCCATCACAAGCTAGGTCAGGGCGGCTACTTGAAATTAGCCGCAAGAATTGTAATTAAGTAGCTAAACATCTTATAATTAATTGTATCGCCTTCCAACGTTTTTGTAATCCTATCAAATATGATTAAAAATACACAATCATATGCAATGTAGGGTGATGACTTCGAAACATAAACTACAGAGGAAGATAAAAATATGGCTTTCCGTTTCGGCTATCAAGCTGTAGTTGAACATCGCAGAAGCTTGGGGCAGGTCCCAAGATCCAGAATGCCTGATAAGGTAAAACATTAACCTTTCAATATTTTTGTTTTCGTCCATAAATTTAATGTCTAACAACTTTGTTTAAATCAGGGGAGCAGCACTACCGACGAGGCAAATAACC
>JAXQQM020071471.1:0-82952 GCA_034641835.2 Pinus albicaulis
AAAGAGAGAGCCCTCTCTGGATGCAGATTGGCTAGATTCTGCATCTAAAAGGTTGGTTTGTGGTTACCTCGGGTATACTTTCCTCTTACACAACTTCTAGGAAAACCTGAGTGATAACAGAACCTTTTTGATTCCATAGGCATAGAATGAAGAGAACTTAAAAAAAGGACAAATTGTTAGATCGGGGTTGGGTTGTTTTGGGTAAGGGCTCCTACTGGCTATGTGCATGAAGATCCTCTGTCTTGTTGTGTGCGGACCCTGCTGGTTGTGTGCGTAGGTGGTATTTGGGGAATGTAAGAATATTTTGATAAGTAATATATGCGACCCATATGATGTTGTCTGAATCTGTTTTGTTATGATTTTTGCGAACTAAGGTTGTCTGACCAAGCTGTGAACTTATCTGAATATCTCTGTAGCATAGAAGTAGTTTCATTTACTATATTACTATGATATGACTATTGATGCACTTGTTGGTTATATCTCTATCATCTCTGTTGACAATATTGGTTGCGATTATGCTATTTTATGATTGTAATTGATGATACACACGTGGATGCGAACTTGCTAGAATGGATTTTAAAAAACTATAAGTCTAGTTACATTCTAGAACCCTGCGAACCACTCTTCTGTGCAGATCTGATAATTGCAGGCCTGCGCTATTACCTTCTCTCTCTCCGGGTGTGGAAACCTAGTTCCAGCACCCTCCCATACTGCTTCGGGTGTAACTTTGGCCTGCACAAGTAGGTCACTGCCGAAAGGGCCAGTAGTATAGGGGCTTGTTGGCAAACCTTAACCTCTAAACCTGGGTCAGGACCCCTCGAGCCAACAAATGGTTTCGTTTCTAATACCGAGATCATTTTGAGAGAGGGATTGGATAACGCCAAGGCTGTATTGAAAGCCTGGGAGAAAATAAAATTTTGAATGATTTGAATAGTATTGATAAATTTCTATGAAATTTTCCGTTACAGATTAAGATCTTAATGTGTGAAAGGAGTTTCCTATGTAACCATACCAAGTGGATGAGCTCCGATCAAAGTGAGGGTATGATGCATAGTGGCAAGTAATATAGAACTAATTAAGAGGGATATCGATCGGTCTATAGTCCAGTAACTAATTTTTTTTCACATAACCCCCCGTCAACACCATCTTCGAGTCTGTGCAGGGAAAAGAACTCACCTCCGCCAGCACCAAAAGATGATATGGCTTCACAAATGAAGTTACCCTCCTTCAAGGGTGTGGGGGATGAAGATATGGATCGGTTCTGATTTGTCTCATGGTCTGTATGGACTGCTCAGAATGTAGTAACTGACGCTATGAAAAGAGCGCAATTGTCTCTTGCTTTTGAAGGAAGGGCCCTAGACTAGTACATGGGATACCTTTACCAGCATGCAAACGCAAGAATTGAAGACATTAAGGACACCTTGAAGCAGCAATTCAAAAAGCCTAAAGCCTATTCCTAGATAGTGAATGACCTGAAAGATTTCAAGAAAGGTCCATCTGATTTGGTATGGAAATCTGATCAGCGATTAAAAAAAGTAATCAGAGAAGGATGATTCCAGTATGATGATAGGCAACATGCGGACTGATTCATTGCTATGTTACTACCCCACCTACGCATACCGATGGGCTACCAAGACATTGAGTCACAAGAGAAGGCCTTGGAAATAGCAATGAAGCTGGAGGCTGCGCCACGAGATGAAACCCAGTTGGGGATCCAAGAGATACAGGGCCAGCTAGAAGCAATGCATATGAAGATCCAGAACCTGCGAGAGGAATAGGGAGTGTAGGTTATCCCTAGCAAGTGGTGCATACGATGCAGGGTGAATGTCCACACCAAGGACAGTTGTCCACTATTAGAATATTGCATGTAGATGGGAGGACCTAGCCCGCTACACCCTAGAGAAGTTGCGGGACCGAGTGGGTCAGCACTATGGTGTGATGACTGTCACGTTGCGGGGTTGCATGACACCAACCACTTCCCTCGCCTTGCCACTTGTATTCTGGAAGTTAAGCAGGAATGGTGCAGGTATTGTAGGTTTGTAGGGCATGATGAGAAGAATTGTCGAACTTATGATTTGATGTTAGACTAAGGAAATCTCTATGGAGTATAGAAAATTCCATCATCACCAAGGACCCCTTCCGGAATTGGGGGCTCCCCCTTTAGGGGTAGAGGAGGGGGCCAAGGTAGAAGAGAAGGTAGGGGAAGAGGCCAACTAATATTTTATAACTGCAGAGAGATAGGTCAATTTGCAAGGGACTGCCCAAACCCTATAAGGAAATCCTATCGATACTGTAGGTAGCTGGACCACGTGATCGATCACTGCCTAATTTTGATAGCTAAGGTGCAGGAGAAATAGCAGACACCTATGCAGAATGTGCAAAGGGTTACAATAGGGCCTCTGAACGAGGAACCATGTATTAATATCCTAACCTGTAGCAGCTTAGCCACTAGTGGGGCGGAAGAAAAAGTTGCGGCTGAACCTCTGATCAAGAAAGAGGTTAGTAAATCATAAGGCCAAGACCTAAAAAATGAAAGGGAAACCTTTCTTGCAGCTTGGCAGGATTTCACAACAGCACCTAGTTTGTAGGTTCCGGCAGCCACCAAAGAGGAGGAGGGGTCCAAACATTTTTAGAAGCATGAATAAAACTGTTGCACAATCAAAAGGCTGTCGAGAATGTTATGAACCTAATTCATAACTTAGGTGATAAATATAGTCATTAATAGAATAAATAGAAATAAATGTAATTACTAGCTAATCAATTAGGATTATGTTAAATAGTCATTAGGTTAATGAAAAGACACGTCTAAAATACATGCCCATTCGTGAAAAGGTACCTGCATAGGTATAAAAGCAGGACGTCATTGTAATCATTCAAATGTCTTATATTATATTAATAAATATTTATTATTATAAATACCTTGTGTATTTTTATAATTAAAGCTGCTTTTGCTATCAAAGTCAACAAGCGTACAAGTCTTACTGCTACAGTATTCAACTCTACGAATTCTGCTGGTACTGTGGTATCAGAGCCATATCGGAGCCATATCGGAGCCATATTGAAGCCAAGTTGAAGCAATGGCACATAACATTGTTTTACAAGCCTACAAACGTAGTTTACAAGCCTATGGACATAAAATACCACACTATGTGTCATTACGTGAAGATCCCAAAACAATTGAGCAGATTAGGAAAGTTCAACAAAAGGTTCAGCAATTAGAGAATTCTTGGGCAAAAGTCACAAACGGTTGTAAAAAAATTTCCGGAGATCTTAAAAAAATTTCTCGTAATAGAGAAAAAAATCATGACAAACAAAAAGATGAAAAATGCGGTAATAATGAGAAAGCAGTTAGTTATGCAAAGGGAAAATCAAGTATAACATCCATGGTAAATTCGAGTAAATACATTCCCCCACCAATGCGTAATAAAGGAAAACAACCAACTAATATTGAAAGTAAAGAAGACGGGAAATGTTGGAAATGTGGAGATAAATATTTCACAGGACATAAGTGTGCAATCCAAAAACTTTATAACTGTGGAGCAGATTATAATGATGATATAGATGTTAAATGCAAAAAAGATTCTACTAGCCAGAAAACTATTAAAGAAGCTGGAAAAAGTAATGAACAGTAGAGTGTTTCATCCTCTGTTTTGAAAGAAACTTGTGAAGAAACAAAACAAGGTGAAGCAGTGAATGTGGTTGAACCTTTCTATCAGGATAGTAGGCGAATAGTGACAGTAACACCAGAGCAACCGATTCATGAGAAAAGCCGACACAACATCAATACATATAGTTCATCAAAGATACAAGGATTTGTCTCTAATGCTCGCTACTGGTCAATCGAGAAGAGAGTGCACCCAAATCAGTTAATGATAATGAAGAAGTCATCCCTTGACTCACAGAAGAATTCATTTGAACTTGGCAGTGGTCATATTAAAACAGTCAGAAGTAAATGAATAGATGCAGCTTCAGTGCCATCTGGTGTTGTCTATAATAGACTCCCTAAAGATAGCTTTCCAATCTCTGTCCCGCAGAGTAATATTGATGTTTCGGGGATTTAACACCCTAGAGGTTGGTTGGGATTCAACCTCCACAGAGCAGGGGCGTACTACTTAACAAAGACTCACACGATCATGCACATGCTTATTGAATTGCAAATGACTAAAAAATCTGAGTTGCTTGAACAATGGCATAAGATAGTCCCGTCCAAGTTAATTACATATTTTTTGGATAAATCTATGCATCCAACTAGCGTGCGATGGGTTATAAAATTCATTCGTAAAAACACCGGAAACGTGGGAAAACTGAAATTAAAGAAAGGTAGTGTCATTCTGAAGGAAATTCTAGGTGGTATTAATGAGAATAAAGAAAAAAACCTTGTTACTGCAAATGCAGGTTTACAACAACTGAAATTGGAGTTCGCAGGTTTGCAAACAGAAGTCAATTTCCTTAAAGCTGATTTCGCCAAAGAAATGGGTTATTCTCCGGCTGTAAAACTCATTGATATAGTATCAGAACTCTGTTCTCTAGACCAGGAAGATTCGTTGACATCTCCCCACAAAATGGAAAAATCAGATCCATGGAGATGGATGACGAGGGAACAAGAATTCAGAAGAGTAACAGACAATAACCCACAGCTTCTTCCAGAGGCTATAAAGTCAGTCGAGGACATTGCAGTTGTCTTCAGGTCATATAGCTGGTCTGCAAATCCTACTGGTGGAAGTTATGATAAATCAAATCCACAGAAAGAAAAATTTCAACTGAAGTCATCAATCTGGGCGGACATATTAAGCCGTGGCTTAATTGACTTAAACATTACTGCACCAAAAACCAATTCTCTGGCAAATAGTGGCATCAATTTAGATTCCATTACTATGTCAGAAAGGGAAGAAGAGGAGAAAAAAACTTTCGTGAGCTCTATGGGAAAACCCATGGGATCTGGTTTTATTATCATAATTATGTCTGCAGGCTCGGTGTTTTTCAGGTGCTTGTACATTTTAATGAACTTCTCGTACATTTCAGAGCACGAGTTCATAAGTCCGAGGGAGATTAGAGGTCCATCAGTGTCACACCATCCTAACGATGTCAATTTTTCTAGCATCGCCACAAGCTCTTTCGGTAGGGTTTTGAATACAAACATTCGTAATCCTGAACGAATGCGGACCACTATTTTCCAGGAAGCATTTATCTATTCGCTTCTCCTACGATGGGTACCCAGTTGCACCAGTCATACAGAAATTATGGTGCCCAAACGAAAGTATATGCGACCGCGTGGCTCACGTCTGTCCCACCTGTTCATCGAGTCGGGCAAATGTAATACGAAGAACACGGTTAAGAACCCACAGTCTGGCCCAGTTAAACGCTGCAAAAATTATAAATATAATTAATTAAACGTGTCGGATCTGGATTCAAAGAGAGTCGAAGAATATCGTAACAGATTATCTATTAGCTATGAGGCAGGCCAAAGGAGCGAGACTGCTAATTTGGAAAGATTGGTTACAGTCACATCGTTTAATGAAATGGCATCGATTCGATTTAATTAAAAGTTATAATATGTATATGCATATATATATTATAACTATATAATTTATATATATATAAATTTATTATTATTTAATCTAAAAATAATATATATATATATATTAAATAAATAAATAAAAAACATGGATGGAGTTCAAAGGGGGTGTATAAAGAGAATTCTACAAGGAAGATATATATGTCTCACAGATAATCTAAAGTTAAAAATAAAAATAAAAATAAAAAAATCACATGGATTTAGACAGTGTGAAAAATACAAGGAAGATACCAGTGATTAAAGACATGCTTAGCAGATGGTTCCCAGTGAAGAAAATTGTCAGAAGTTAAGCTTTGAGGACAAAGCTTTTCGAGAAGGAGGCAATGTTATGAACCTAATTCATAAATAAACTAATAAATATAGTCATTAATGGAATAAATACAAATAAATGTAATTATTAGCTAATCAATTAGGATTATGATAAATAGTCATTAGGTTAATGAAAAGGCATGTCTAAAAGACATGCCCATTCGTGAAAAGGTACTTGCATAGGTATAAAAGCGGGACCTCATTGTAATCATTCAGTCATCATATATCATATCAATAAATATTTATTATTATAAATACCTCTTGTGTATTTTTATAATTAAAGTTATTTCTGTTATTAAGCCTACAAATCTACAAGTCTTGTTGCTACAGTAACCAAATCTACAACTTCCGTTGCTACACATGGACCTGTGCGGACCTTCAAGAACTAATGCACCAGTTGGAGAATATTATTTCATGCTGATAATAGATGATTTTACCAGATTGACGTGGGTGGCATTTCTCAAATATAAATCTGAAGAGTTTGAGAAATTCAAGATCTTCAAGGCACTGGCAGAAAATGAAACAGGATGCAAGCTAAAATACATCAGATCAGGCAGAGGAGGTGAATTGACGGACTATGATTTTGCAGACCTGTTCAATGAATATGGGATAAAACAACAGTTTACAATTGCAGGTACACCTCAACAGAATGGAGTGGCAGAGAGGCAAAACAGGTCAGTACAACAGATTGCCAGAGCCATGATGCAAGAAAGTAACATTCCCCAAACCTACTGGGCAGAAGAAGTACACAGCTCTTTACATTCTTAACAAAGCTCATCTAAGATCAAATTGTGACAAAACTCCATACGAATTATGGCATGGGAAACTAGCATCAATCAAGCACTTTAGAGTCTTTGGTAACAAGTGTTTCATAAAAAATAATGATGAAAAACTGGGGAAGTTTGATGCAAGAGCTGATGAAGGAATATTTTTGGGATATGCATCCAAGAGTAAAGGTTACAGGTGCTACAACAAAAGACTGCTAGAAATTGTGGAAAGCATTGATGTGAGATTCGACGAAGATCTACCAAACAGAACAAGAAGCACAAGCTGCGCCAATCCTCCAGATGATCATTAAGTTGAGAATGAAGATAATGATGAACAGAGTAAGACAATAGAAGATATTGAATTAAACTCAAAAGGTCCCTCAAGACGCACTCAGAAGAACCATCCAGAAGATCAAATCATTGGGGACAAGAGTGCAGGTGTCCAAACTAGAAGACAGCTAGCTGAACAGACAGAGGAAGTATATCTAGCCATGCTGTCACAAATAGAACCAAAGAAGTTCGAAGAAGCCAACAAAGACAAAAACTAGGTAAATGCTATGAATGAAGAACTAGACCAAATTGAGAAGAACAATACCTAGGAGTTAATGCCAAGACCCACTGGGAAAAATGTCATTGGCACAAAATGGATATTCAAGAATAAGATTAATGAACAAGGGCAGGTAATCAGAAATAAAGCCAGACTTGTATGGAAGGGATATTCTGAAATCGAAGGACTTGATTATGATGAAACCTTTGCCCCTGTAGCAAGAATGGAAGTAATCAGAATGTTTTTGGCCTTTGCATGCTATCATGATTTCAAGGTATATCAAATAGATGTGAAGTCTGCCTTCCTGAATGGAGATCTAGAGGAAGAAGTCTACATGGAACAACTTGAAGGATTCTCCATAACAAATAAACATGACTGTGTGCACATTAAAGAAAGCCTTATATGGTCTGAAACAAGCTCCACGTGCATGGTATTCAAGGATGGACAAATACTTACAAAAACAAGGGTTCAAGAAAGGAGGAGTAGACAACAATCTGTACATAAAGGCTGATGAAAATGAACTGTTAATTGTAGTAGTGTATGTAGATGACATCATGTTTGGTAGCAACAAAGATGAGTTAGCAAAAGGATTTGCAGAAGAGATGAAATCAGAATTTGAGATGTCTATGATTGGAGAGCTCACCTTCTATTTAGGACTTCAAATTCTACAAAAGAACACAAGAATATTCATTTCACAAGAAATATACTTAAGAGAAATGTTGAAAAGGTTCCAAATGGAAGACTGCAAACCTGTGTCAACTCCCATGATCACTGGATGCAAACTATGTGCTGATGATGGATCTGTAGATGTAGATCAAAGACTTTACAGATCCATGATAGGAAGTCTGCTATACCTAACTGCCTCTAGACCAAACATTATGTTGGTAGTAGGACTTGTGGCAAGATATCAAGCAGCACCAAAACAAAATCACTTGCTAGCAATGAAGATGATATTCAGATATCTGCAAGGAACTGCACATTATGGCCTATGGTATCCAAAAGGCAAAGACTTCACATTGACAACATACACAGATGCAGATTGGGCCAGCTGTGTGGATGACAGGAAAAGCACAAGTGGAGGTGCATTTTATTTGGGAGAAAGTCTGGTGGCATGGCTAAGCAAGAAGCAAACTTCCATCTCTCTATCTATAGTAGAAGCAGAATACATAGCAGCAACAACTTGTTGCACACAAACTCTCCAAGACATGAAGGTAAGCATCGATGAACCCATTTCTATCAAATGTGACAATACGAGTGCTATAAGTATATCAAAAAATCCTGTACTTCATTCGAAAATAAAGCACATCCCAATAAAGTACCACTTCCTCAGAGAGCAAGTAGCACAAAAAATAGTGAAGTTGGAGTATGTACCAACAAAGGAACAAACAATAGACATATTAACAAAACCTCTTGCTAAAGAACCATTCGAATATCTAAGAGACAAACTAGGGGTAGTATCCGCAGATGTTACTCTCTGATATGATCAGAAAAAAAAAAGAAAAAACTATATATATATATATATATATATATATAATCTTGGAAATACACCAGCAAAGGCTGAAATACAAGGAACGGGATGAAGTAGCAAGTGATAGTCAATATCGACAAGAAAGCATCATTCCAAGGGGAGAGTCAATAAAAGTTGTAAGAGCTAGAGCAATGGAGCAGTGCATGGTACAGGTCCTCAAGATCAGAGTATTATGAAAAGATAGAAACCACACTGGGAAATGTGCAACCCTTTGCCATTGATGTCAAAGGGGGAGGAAAAGCAAGCAGAGGAAGAAAAGACACCTCTTAGAATGAGAAGGGGAGGAAGTCCTGGAGGAAGTATTGGAGTATTGCCATCAATGCCAAAGGGGGAAACTGTTGGAAATATTGTCATTGATGGCAAAGGAGCACAAAGGAGCAGAACCTGAACTAGCATTAAAGCAAGGAGTAGCATCGACTAGCAAACAATGGCAAACAAGGAGCGAGGAAACAAAGAAGCGATAGCAAAAGCACACAGCAAAAGAAGCAAAAATAGCAGATGCAAATACACAGTAGCAAACAGCAGAAGTAGCCGAGACAAGGAGGCAACGAATGGAGTAGAGAGAACAAAGATGCAGAGATAGATGAATACAATCGAATTTGCAAGCGAGAACGAGGATCGTAGATCTGGGCAGATCAACGGTGATGATCACATTAGGAGATCAAAAGCGCAAATCGCAAAGTATAGCGAGTAAGTATTAAGGACGTCGCATGGTAGGTTAAAGCTTTTGCGATGTGAAGCGGAGAAGGGACATGTGGTGGCACGACGCAATATCGCAAATCGCACAAAATAGAGATAACCACTAAGTTAAGCGGGTATAAGTTGCGAACAACGAAGTGTGGGCGATGACGTAAGGATGACGTGTTGATGACGTAAAGGTGACGTGGCAAGATGACATGGCAGATGACGTGGCCCCGACCCCAAAGATCGCAGGAATTTATGATGACGTGGCAAGGTGATGTGGCGGTGACATGGCAGGTTACGTCACAAACTAGGGGTAGTATCAGCAGATGTTACTCTCTAATATGATATTGAAGAAAAAAAAAAAAAAACTATATTATATATATATAATCTTGGAAATACACTAGCAAAGGCTGAAATACAAGGAACGGGATCAGTGCAGTAGACAAGTGATAGTCAGTATCAGACAAGAGACAAACTAGGGGTAGTACTCATACTCATTCGAATATCTAAGAGACAAACTAGGGGTAGTGATACTCATTTGAATATCTAAGAGACAAACTAGGGGTAGTATCAGCAGATGTTACTCTCTAATATGATATTGAAGAAAAAAAAAAAAAAACTATATTATATATATATAATCTTGGAAATACACTAGCAAAGGCTGAAATACAAGGAACGGGATCAGTGCAGTAGACAAGTGATAGTCAGTATCAGACAAGAGACAAACTAGGGGTAGTACTCATACTCATTCGTATATCTAAGAGACAAACTAGGGGTAGTGATACTCATTCGAATATCTAAGAGACAAACTAGGGGTAGTATTCGTAGATGTTACTTTCTGATATGATCAGAAAAAAAAAAAAAAGAAAAAAAAAGAAAGAAAGAAAAAAACTATATATATAATCTTGGAAATACACCAGCAAAGGCTGAAATACAAGGAACGAGATCAATGCAGTAGACAAGTGATAGTCAGTATCAGACAAGAAAGCATCATTCCAAGGGGAGAGCAGTCAATAAAAGTTGTTACAGAAGAGCTAGAGCAATGGAGCAGTGCATGGTACAGGTCCTCAGGATCAGAGTATTATAAAAACATAGAAACCACACTGGGCAATGTGCGACCCTTTTCCATTGATGTCAAAGGGGGAGGAAAAACAAGAAGAGGAAGAAAAGACACCTCTTAGAATGAGAAGCGGAGGAAGTCCTGGAGGAAGTATTGGAGTATTGCCATCAATGCCAAAGGGGGAGACTGTTGGAAATATTGTCATTGATGGCAAAGGAGCACAAAGGAGTAGAACTTGAACTAGCATTAAGGCAAGGAGCAGCATCAGACTAGCAGCAATGGCAGACAAGGAGCAGAGGAAACAAAGAAGCAGAAGCAACAAAAGCACACAGGCAGTAAAGAAGCAGAAATAGCAGAGATGCAGCGAATACCGCAGAGGTAGCAAACGCAGCAGAGAAGTAGCCGAGACATTGGAGGCAACGAATGGAGTAGAGAGAACAAAGATGCAGAGACAGATGAATACAATCGGATTTGCAAGCAGCAACGAGGATCGTAGATCTGGGCAGATCAACGGTGATGATCACATCGGCGGAGATCAAAAGCGCAAATTGCAAGGTATAGCGAGTAAGTATTAAGGACGTCACATGGTAAGTTAAAGCTTTTGCGATGCGAAGTGGAGAAGGGACACGTGGTGGCACGGTGCAATATCGTAAATCGCACAAAATAGAGATAACCACTAAGTTAAGCGGGTATAAGTTGCGAACAATGAAGTGCGGGCGATGAAGTAAGGATGACGTAAAGGTGACGTGGCAAGCTGACATGGCAGATGACGTGGCCCCGACCCCATAGATCGCAGGAATTTATGATGACATGGCAAGGTGATGTGGCGGTGACATGGCAGGTTACGTGGCAATGATGACGTGGACCTCGCCTGCATACCGCACATCGCAGCGCTTAAAGGATAGCAGTAAGACGACCGCAAGTTAAGTTTAACATTTTGTGATGCGAAATGGAGGGACACGTGTCGACCCTGCGCAACATCGCATCCTGCAAGAAATAGGATGTAACTTCAGGACATCGCAATGTATGTTGTTTCGGTTGCGATGCGGTAAGGAACAAGCGATGCGATGCGATGAAGGGAGTGCACGTGGCAGCACCGCGCACGAGCGCTTATCGCAGATCGCATGGTTTTATGGTTATCGCTAACGGTAAAGCGGGAAACCTGCGGGCAAGTAGTTACGATGAGATGTGGTTGGTTCAAGATATAGTGGGACCCTCCGGCAAGGAAATCCAGCGTATTTGTGTTGACTTGGGGTTTATGCATTAGTTTGGACTCATATATGGTGTGTGAATATTATATGCGCCATGTTATAAAGTATACTCTGTTTGATCAGAAAATGTATGTATGTTGATAAAACACGGATTTGTAATCCGCCGCGTGTATAAAGGGAGTTGTATGTGGGCCATATCCCATAGGTCACAAAGGAATGATCTGAACGCAAATCAAAGGACTAGGAGCTCGGGCAAAACAATGTTGCGGCAGTAAGGCAGATGAAAAGGCTGAACACAAAAGAAAAGTCACAAGTAATAAAAGAAAAGGGCAGTTATACAACAAAGTTGGAATATAACGACAGAAACAGAAAAGACACAAGGACAACAGACAGAAGAGGACAAACGCACAACAAATCTAAGAAGCTGAAAGGGCTGAGTAAATAATTGATTGTAACTGTAAATGTGTTATTGATTTTATATTGTTTATGATGCAAAGGCAAGTTTCCGTAGGCAAAGAAAAACTCCACTGTAATATTGAAATGAGTATATATTGTTATATTATCCTGAATGTGCTGAGCAAAAAAATGAGAAGGTGGAAGGCAAAGAGTCATACCTGTTCATTTCATATTCCCATATGGAATGCAAACAGCTATGAAGTGATCTCTATAAATGAAGTCATTGTTGTATGCATAGAGAAGTTAGAGAGAGTGGAAGAATAAGAGGAAGACAGAGCAGATAGAGAAGCTGTGTAGATCCATAGATGATATAAGGCAGATATGAAGGCTGGAGGACAACAATGAAGGAGTAGAATAGAGTTGATATCTAGGTAAATCAGCACATGTTTTCATTGTAGTGTGAGGAAGTTGGTGCTTCCATATCAAGTTGTAGCTTGATAGATGTCCAATTGTAGCTGGCTGAGGTAGGAGCCTCCTGTGGGTTGTAGCCTGCAGAAAATAGATGGGAGTTGGAGCTTCCTTGCAAGTTGTAGCTTGCAGAATTGAGGTAGTAGCCTCCTGTAGGTTGGAGGCTACAGAAAATTAGTGGTCAGAGGGAGTTGGAGCTTGCCTTTGCATCACAACAATAATAAGATGTGGTTTTCTCCCTTATGGGTTTCCACTTATATCTGTTGTCTATGTGCATGATGATTATGTGTTGATATTCTATATTTAATCAGCTTAATACCTGCTGCTCACTTATTTGTTAGGATATTTCGACACATAGGAAATAGTTAAGAATAACTTAGTCTAGTGTAGAGTTAGGTAAAGTGTGTTTCTTTACCATGTACATTTGTAACTTATAATCTGACGGTCACGATTTGTAGTGATCCGACGGTTATCTCTCACCTCGGTATTAACGACACTTGATCCGTGGCTTAACACTCGATTGGTCCATGATCTCTATTTAAAGAGCATGGAGGGTCATTTCTTCGGTAACCGTTTATGAGAGAAACATATGTAACTTTTCTTTTATATTAATAAATTCCTTGAAGTGGCCGCGTTGGCTCAGGGCATGGATTGTTTCCCTCTTCGAGGGTTTTAACCACGTGATTATACTGGTGTACTGATTTGTGATCTGTTTGTGAGCGGTGACCTTTGGTTCTTGATCTACGAAACTTACCCTGTAAATTCCTACATGGTATCAGAGCTATTTTGAGGGCCGCATCCGTTGTTGATCAAAATCCGAAGCCGGTTTGACTGCATGCGAATGCGCGTTTTGTAGATCTATTATTTTCTAATATTTTGGGCTTGGAGAACCGCCGTTGGTGATTGTGGGATCCGGAGGTGGTAAGGTTATCGCTTTGTAGTTATATTTGTTATTGTCTTACTTATTTAGCCTTTCTTGTTTATTTTCGGTTTTGTGTTTTATTTATTTGCCGCATCTATACCTTCTCCGTGTATGCTCTTTGTTCTCAGGTCGTTGCAGAGACGCAAATCGAAACAAGAAAGGCATTTTTTTTACATATGCTCTTTTCCGTATCTTTAGCATCTTGGAAATTAGAAACAGGAAAAATTGATGGCTGTTTATGCCAACTCAAAATCTTAAAATTCGCCGTAAGTTTTGGATTATTTTTTTTGGTTTTTGTAAAAAGTGTGAAAAGGCATGCACACCGAAGAGTAAAAAAAAAAAAAACCCATTCCTCCTTTCAAACAATAACATAATCCTTTAACTATCTCACTTGGTGAGGAGTTAGTTTATGAGAATAGAGGTCTTGGGTTCAAATCTCTTTCTCAAGCTTCTTTTTGTAAAAAGTTTTTGTCAAAGGGGCGGGATTTTTTTTTTTTAAAAGTTGAACTTCATCACCAAATTTCCAATTGTTCCCGTAACTATTTGACATCTACAACTCACTTTTTTCAAAAGGCATAACTTCTTCATTCGGACGCCGTTTCTCGTGCCGTTTTTTTTGAAACGGCCTAATTTTTCGAGATCTTTTCATTGGAGCAGTTAGTTTCAACTTTTCTCAGCTTAGGTTTAAAAAAAATGGAAAGTGCATGCCCGATTATTCTTAACAACACCAGTTATTTCCAGTGGCTACCTCACATGGTAGATATACTTAGAAGTAAAGGGCTTTATAGAATAGCCACAGGGCTAGAAACTAAACCTTCTTATGATGATAAAGTTGCTAAATGGGAAAATAAACAAGATCAAGCATGAGGGTTGATAGGAATGTCCATTGCTCAAGATCTTTGATTTCATATCCTTGACATTGACACCCCTTGTGAAGCCCTGGACATGCTAAATACTATCTTTGGCATTCAAAATCAAATCAGGGCCCATCAACTTGAAAATGAGTTGCTTACTTTGGACTCCAATAATTTCTCCTCTATTGAAGATTTTTTGTTCAAATTCAAGACCCTTAGTGTTCTTTTAGAAGGTTGTAAGGTCAAAAAGGAAGAGGGTCGCCTCATCTATTGCATTTTTACTAAGCTTGGCCCTGCATACTTTGTATTTGTTTCCACCTTCCGTTCCACTAGAGAAGCCATCATTTCTTCAGGAACCACCTACAAGAACCCATCTTTTGATGCCTTTTGCGATTCTTTGATAAGAGAACAAGAAAAACTCTTACACTTTGGTCTTATCACTTCTGGAAATGCTTCTAAGAAAGCCTTAGCAGCCCAACAACAATCATATCAAAAGAATCCCAAGAGGCAGTATCCTAAAAAGTATGGTCCGAAACCAAACAAGGGTCCTAAGCAATTTCAGTCGCAAACTGAAAAAGCAACTCACCAAAATGATAAGGCAAATAAAAACGAAGGGAAGAAGACAGATAGACATTGCAACTTTTGCAATCGTGATGGCCATATAGAGTCTAAATGTTTTAAGAAGATGGAAGCTTTAGAAGCAACAATGAAGAAGCACAACATCATTTTGGAGCACTCTTCACCTTCATCTTCAGGAATGGCACTTTTTGCTTGTGGTTGTCAAGCATCAAGATCTGGTTATGCATTAAATGTATCTTCCTCTTCTCATTCTCATGATTGGCTCATTGATTCTGGAGCTTCTTATCACATGGCAAAAAATGAATCCACGTTTTCTTCTTTAAATGATTGCAACACCAAACATATTTATGTTGGTGATGATAGATCTCTTAGTGTTGTAGGATCTGGAACCATTCATCTCAATAATGGTCAGTTTAATGATGTACTATGTGTTCCTACCTTGTCATGCAACCTTCTCTCCGTTTATTAGATAACTCATTCAGGTGAAGGGAAAATAGTAGAATTCTCACCTCATGATGTTGTAATCATGACCTCAAAGATCCTAAACATATTTTAGCTATTTTCCAGATTGCCGATGATTTAACAAGGTTGTATAAGTGTGACAACTTTGGGTCATCATGTCTTCCTCATTCGTTTTGTTGCTCATAATGATGAAGTGAGTAAACTTTGGCATGAGCGATTTGTTCACTTAAAATATCCCTCTCTTCAAACTCTATGTAAAGAAAATATGTTGACAAGTATTCCTATGGTATCTTGTTGAGATGGTGTTTGCTCTGGATGTGTACTCGGAAAACATCATCGAGATAGTTTTGACAAACGTGCCTCTTGGCACGCCCCAGCCCCTTTGCAGCTTGTGCATAGTGATTTATGTGGTCCACTTCCTGTTGTTTCTTTCTCTGGTTGCAAGTACTTTAACTTATCCAATATTTTGCCGTACGTACTTGGGTATACTTCTTAAAACTCAAGAGTGAAGTTTTTAACATGTTCTTGGCCTTTAAGGCCTTTGTTGAGAAACAATCTGGACATCAAATTCTCAAGTTAAGATCAGACAATGGAGGAGAATATGTTAACAACAAATTTATCAACTTCTGCACTGAGCATGGCATTCAATTGCAACATACCGTTCCATATACTCCACAACAAAATGGTGTAGCCGAAAGGAAGAATCACACCTTAAAAGAAATGGCTAATTGTATGCTTCAATCTAAAGGACTTGGTCTCAATTTTTGGGCAGAAGCCATTAACTGTGCAAATTTCATAGTAAATCGCACTCCTAATAAGGTTTTAAAGAATATAATTCCACAAGAAGCTTGGAGCTCAATCAAACCAGATGTAAGTCACTTTCGTGTTTTTGGAAGTGATGCTTGGGCCCATATTCCAGAGGCGAAACATAAAGCCTTAGAACCTAAGAGTGAAAAATGCATTTTTTTTGGATATTCTGAAGATGTCAAAGGATATAGACTTCTTCAACCAAAATCCAAAAATATAATCATTAGAAGAGATGTAAAATTTGATGAAAATATATTGGCCCGCGAGCCTAGTTCGGCGAGTGTGCCACCTTTGGCCTGCGAGCCTGATTTGGCATATGTGACACCTCTCTCTCTCTCTTCTATTTTTAATAGCATTCCTTCTAGTTCAGATGATGACAACGTGGATGATAATCCTCCTCCACCTCTTGAAATTGTTCCGTTTACTCCACCGCTTCCAAGATGGGTCCGCTCTACTTGGGATGCAGCAGGTTCTCTTGAAGGTGACCCTGCCGATCGACGACGTACACGTTCTCAGTTCGAAAGAGCCTCTTCCTTATTGGCTCAAGTTCTAGAAAATCCTAATCTAGAAACCTTTGAAGAAGCCTCCGGTCATCCAGATTGGGATGAAGCTATGAATGAAGAATATCGTTCCTATTGGCAAATGATACTTGGGATCTTGTTCCTCTTCCAAAAGGAAGAAAACTTGTCAGATGCAGATGGGTTTACAAAACAAAGTTTAGACCAGATGGAAAAGTGGATAGACATAAAGCTCGTCTTGTCGCTAAAGGATTTTCACAAGTTGAAGGCATTGACTATACTGAAACCTTCTCCCCTATTGCCAAAATGAATTCTATCCGCCTTGTTCTTTCCCTTGCTGCCTCCTTTAAATGGGAAGTCCATCAGATGGATGTTAAATCCGCCTTCTTACATGGAGATTTACATGAAGAAATCTACATGGAACAACCCCCTGGCTTTATCCAAAATGACTCTAGCCTTGTTTGTCGCCTTAGGAAGTCTCTCTATGGTCTCAAACAAGCTCCTCAGGCTTGGTATGCCAAAATGGATAGATTTCTATTAGATAATGGCTTTTCTAGGTGTCACTCTGACAACACTGTCTACACCAAGAAAGTGGGTAAGTCCTTCACCATCCTTGTTCTTTATGTTGATGATCTTATCCTTACTGGTAGTGATCCAAACCATATAAACCATGTGAAGTCTAGCCTCAAAAAGAAGTTTGAAATGATAGACTTAGGACACTTGCATTATTTCCTTGGTCTTCAAGTCTTGCAATCCAAGGAAGGCATTACCCTCTCTCAGTCCAAGTATGCCTGTGATCTTCTACACCACTTTCACATGGAAGACTATAAGCCAGCCCCTTCTCCCTTTCAGTCTGGAGTCAAGCTTTCAGTGACTTGTACTGCCCCTGAAGTTGATGCTACCTTATATCGTCAACTTGTTGGTAAAATTTTGTATCTAACCCATACCCATCCTGACCTTTCCTTTGCCGTTGGTCTTGTTGCTCGGTTTATGCACCAACCTCATGAAAGTCACTAGAAAGCAGCTAAAAGAATACTTTGATATATTCGAGGTACAGTTCAGTTCGGGATTCATTACAGTGCAGGAGCATCTCCATTGTTGATTGGTTTCACTGATTCTGATTGGGCTGGTGACCCTGATGATCGAAAGTCTACTGTAGGATATGTATTCACTCTTGGTTCAGGACCTATTACATGGTCTTGTAAGAAACAAAGTGCCATCTCTCTTTCTTCAGCAGAAGCAGAGTATCGTGGTGCAGTTGAAGCCAGCAAGGAAGCCATGTGGCTTCGTCAGATTCTGTCTGAATTTGGTCTTCATCAACAACATCCAACTACACTTTGGTGTGATAATCAGAGTGCCATTCAGCTATGTAAAGATCCAGTTCAGCATCAGCGTATGAAACACATTGAACTCCACATACACTTCATCAGAAAGCTCATTCATGATCGTGTTCTTGAAGTGTAGTACTGTCCAACCAATGATCAAGTAGCCGATATCTTTACGAAGGCTCTCAGAGAAGCGAAGTTTACTAAACTTCGATCCATGCTTGGAGTTCAGGAAAGTTGTCATTAAGGGGGGACAGGCTCTAATGCCTCCTTCCTTCTCCTATTGTGTCAGTTTTGTAAATACTTCAATCCTATCCCAATTTGTTCTTAAGGGGGATGTTAGGATATTTCGACACATAGGAAATAGGCTCCTTTTGTGTCACCTTTGTAAATCCTTCAATCCTATCCCAAGTTGTTCTTAAGGGGGGATGTTAGGATATTCCGACACATAGGAAATAGTTAAGAATAACTTAATCTAGTGTAGAGTTAGGTAAAGTGTGTTTCTTTACCATGTACATTTGTAACTTATAATCCGACGATCACGATTTGTAGTGATCCGATGGTTATCTCTCTCCTCGATATTAATGACACTTGATCTGTGGCTTAACACCCGATTGGTCCATGATCTCTATTTAAAGAGCATGGAGGGTCATTTGTTTGGTAACCGTTTATGAGAGAAACATATGTAACTTTTCTTTTTATATTAATAAATTGCCTGAAGAGGCCGCGTTGGCTCAGGCCGTGGACTGTTTCCCTCTTCGAGGGTTTTAACCACGTGATTATACTAGTGTACTGATTTGTGATCTGTTTGTGGGCAGTGAATTTTGGTTCTTGATCTAAGGAACATACCGTGTAAATTCCTACATTATTAATATTGTTGTTCCATTATACATTAAGTTGATCATGAAATGAAGGTGTAAATAAGTGTAAAAGAAAGTTTAAAAGGCCTTGAATGCATTAAACTGATTCACCCCCGCCTCTCATTTTAACTAAGGATTCAATAGACAGGTCTTTCTTCTTCTTCCTTTGCTGCCCATGCTGTCCCTTAGATGGGAGAGCCACATCTTCCTCCTCCTGTTGATCTTGATCCCTTCGTTGTTGATGCCCGCCTTAGTCATCCTCCTGATCTCTTATTATCGAAGAGCTGCCCACATGTTTTTCCAGTTGACGAATCAATGACCGTGATCTAATCTCTAATCAACGGCTAATATTAGAAAAGACTTGATGCTCGTCACTTAGAACATTCTCAACCACATGTTTAAATTAATTCACTTTAATTATTTAATTTCCCTAAGTTAGACTTAAGGCCCCCATTAAAATAATTAATTATTTGAATACTTAAGCTCCGGTTGGAATTTCTCCAAACGATTTTTGGGTATTGGAGATCTCATGTGTGCTAGCCCCTGCACAAATTTTCGGAGCTAGAGCACATCCATTGCTACCCAAATATCAACAAGCAAGGCCTTGACTAACAACTCGCACGAGATCTTGAGCCCCAATGCTGGTGAGACCAATGATTAATAGACCCCTTCATCATTGTCTCTCTTGGAACATACCCCACCTGGGTTCACTCAAATTATGTCCAGGACTATTCTTATCTTGGATTCTCAGTTGTCAAAGAATATCAGTCGTTCCACAACTACTTATCTTGGATGTTGCGAAGCCAACTCCAAAAATAGAAGAAAAGAGATATCAACGCCTTAGAAATAAGCCACTTCGAGGGGGCAACCTCCAATACATTACATGAATGAAAAATTCTTGGATGATACAAATTACAAAACCTCCTTTCTATATATAGGAGTCCATGGGGCCATAATGTAATCCTAGTGGGCCACAATGTAATCCTAGCCGACCTAACAATAATAATTTAAGGGCACAATAATAACAAAATGGGGGTTACAAGGGGACAATAATAACAATAAGGGGTTTACACTAACAATAATAAGGGGCTATACTAGTGATATAGGGACCTAACATGCCCCTCTCCTTCAAAAAAGTGTTGTCCTCAACACTTGAGTAGCTTCGGGTGCTTCTGTATAAAATTCTCATCCTCCCATGTAGAATCTTCAGTGGGTAAGTTCTTTCACTTGATGAGATACTCTGAAATTGATCGATTCCGTAGCTGTCGAGTTCTTGTTTCCATGACCGCTTCAGGTTCCAATATGATTTTTCCTTCCTCATCAAGTTCTGGCAATATTGTTTGAACTGAAAGATTTTCACCTATAACCTTTTTTAAGCATGAAACATGGAAAACTGGATGTACTCGCGAAGAAGCAGGAAGCTCCAATTTGTATGCCATAGAACCAATCTTTTGCAACACCTTGTAAGGACCATAGTACTTTGGTGATAATTTATTATCCTTCTTAGCTTGCTTCAGGGACATTTGTTTGTATGGTTGTAGCCGTAAAAATACCCAATCTCCTACATCAAAACTTCTCTCGCTGCGATGTTGATCTACCTGTTGTTTCATTCGATTTTGTGCCAAATTCAGGTTATCCTTTAAGAGTTGGAGAACTTCTTGCTGATGCTCGATGTGATCTTCCACTGCTTGAACCTTCGAATTTTCTCTTAAAGATGATGTGATGGATGGTGGATGATATCCATAAAGTGCCATAAATGGGGTCATTTTTGCTGCAGTATGGAAGGAAGTGTTATACCACCATTCAGCAAGAGGTAACCACTTGACCCATTGTGTTTGTTTATCAGATACAAAACAACGAAGATATCCTTTCAAACATTTATTTACGATCTCAGTTTGACCATCAGATCGAGGATGATAAGATGAGCTATGAGTTAATTGAGTACCCAAACAAGAAAATAACTCCGTCCAAAAATTTCCAGTAAAAATGGGATCTCTGTCGCTCACAATAACCCTTGGGCTTCCATGTAGCTTTTGAATTCTATCCATAAATGTAGTAGCAACTGCACTTGCTTTAAATGGATGAGATAATGCACAAAAGTGTGCATACTTGGTAAGTCTATCAACTACCACCATGATGACACTCTTTCCTTCGGACTTAGGTAAACCTGTGATAAAATCCATTGAAATCTCCTCCTAACGTTGACTTGGAATGGATAAAGGTTGTAGAAGTCCCGGGGTCTTAATTGTTTCCACTTTATTCTGCTGGCAAACCAAACATTCCGCCACAAACTTTTGAATATCAGATTTAAGGCCATCCCAAAAAAATTCTTTCTTCACCCTGTGGTAAGTTTTTTAAAATCCCGAGTGTCCTCCTAAAGGAGAAGTGTGCAATTCCAAAAGAATATTTTGTTTTAGTTGGGAATTATTACAAAGATATAAGCGATCTTTGTACCATAAGGAATCATTTTTCCAACTAAAAGTATCAGATGTACTAGGATCTTGCTGCAACTTTTGAATGAGTGTCCATACATCTTTGTCCTTCTTCCATTCATCTCTTGCTTCGGTTATCCAATCTGGTTGGATAATAGAAATGGCAAAAAGCAATGCTTCCACCTCTTCATTCTTTCTTGAGAGTGCATCTGCAACAACATTAAGCTTTCCTTTTTTGTAGATTATTTTAAAGTCATAACCCAACATCTTTGTGACCCATTTTTGCTGCTCTTCTGAAGATAGTCTTTGTTCCAAAAAGTGTTTAAGACTATCATGATCAGTTTTTACTTTGAAGTGTCTTCCCATTAGGTAAGTTCGCCATTTCTTTAGTGCATGCAGTATTGCTAACATTTCCTTCTCATAAATAGGTTTCTGTAAATACTTTCCTTGATTGGACGACTTTCAAAAGCAATGGGTCTTCCTTCCTGCATTAAAACAACACCAATTCCATTTCTTGAGGCATCACATTCCACAATAAAGGTTTTTGTGAAGTCTGACATAGCTAAGACTGGTGCTAGGCACATTGCCTCTTTTAGATGTTCAAAGGCCTTAGTTGCTTCAGGAGTCCATGAAAATACACCTTTCTTCAATAATGTTGTTGGGAGGTTTCGTTTAAAATCTACGTTTAACCGACTGTGCCCGGGTCGACCGAGCCATTAGGGTCGGGTTTGTTCGACTGTGTACAAACAAATGCTGTGTTGCCGCTTTTGTACCGGCTGCAGAATAAACTCATTGACTGTGCTCCGGCTCGAGCACCCCGCCTCGAGCAATTTGTTGACCTATGGCCTAAAAATCGGATTTCAGGACTTGAAACTGATTTGTCCATTGGCATTTGTTTGAGGTTTTCAAGAGTTGTGGAGTTGGTTTTGGAGCAGCTTCTATGGTAATGTTAAATTCTTATGACATTCTTCCTTTAATTCTTCATTTTCATCCTTTTTACTTAAATTTTTAACATTACCATGAAATGACTCAGATGCTCTGAGAGTGGTTCCAACCTCATTGGATTTCATATGGAGAAAGTAGAATTTTAGATCTCATTCAAAATCCAGCAGACTTATCAGTTTTTCAGGATTTCAGGATTGGTTTATTGCAATGTTTCCATCGAATTTTGTCATGTATTAGGGTATGGAACTCGTATTTAATCAAGAGCACCAATCCCTCTATGTACCTTGATGACATGATGTTAGTGACAATGACCAAGAACAATATGTGATCATAAAAGCATGAGATACAATATAGGGTTTTAATACACTAATGGAGGATGGAATTCAAAACATCATCCTCATCTAAATACCCTAGAATCCACAAACCCTAAAAATTAGGGTTTCATATGTGAGCTAGGGTTTTCCATGAGCCATCTATGGTTCTTATTCAAATTAAACCCTCCATCAAAAGAGCCTTAAAACAAATAAAAATAAATAAATGCATTACACATACTATGAGAGAGACCATACCTCTGATTTTACTTTCATACAAGTTGCTACAGGGATTTGCTTCAAAGTGCCTTTCAATTCTTCTGTTTGTTAGACTTTCAAGGGCACTATCATCTATATCCAAAGGTGCCAACATAGAGGAGCTACATACTTTTCTTAGATGAACTTCCTTTGCTTCAGCTGCTAGACAAAAATAGAATCACATGAAGGGTTGCCACTAAACCTTCTTAAAATCACATCAGCTGCTAGATAATGAGCAGCTTAGTCAACAATATGACATCATGGAGGGCTTTTACTATTCTTCAAAAATAATTTTCAAATTGATGTCTAAAGAGACCATCCCTTCTCATAACTGCATTTTGTATTTTCATTGACTTCAAGGCACCTTTTATGAATGCTTCAAAGACATGAATATATATTAATTATTGATTTACAAGTTGGCTTCGATGGAACTAGCTTATAATACTTGTGTGTGTGTGTGTGAGAGAGATTGTAACAGTGATAAGGACTCAGCCTCTTCTTCTATACACAAAATAGGGTTCCTTGATTTTACTGATATAGATCACAAAGGATGCCCGCTAATTGTATTTTTAAGGCTAAATTCATACCTTGCAAACGTATGTATACAAGATCTTGGCTTCCTTAAATTATGGAGGGCCTTAGAACTGTCCTTTATAATGATGTGCCTCTAATTCTAGGACAAGTCCTCCTCACGATCATTGATAGGATACCACCCTTCTAGTTGTAAATGAAGTCACCTTTTAAGTCCTCATAGTCCAGTGACCACAATGTCAAATGCCGATTTTTTCTTTAGATTAGGGGATTTAACTTTCTTCAGAACAATGAGAATAACAAATTCATAACAAGGATGCACTGTCAAGAGAAACAGAAGAAAAATACCCTTCAATTCTACTTGAGCAAAGAAGTCCTCCATAATTGCTTCAAACGAGGGGCAGAGATACCTTGTTTATACTTAGAATCAAGCCTTCAAAGTAATGTACAAAGATGTCGTGAATTGATCCACGTTAAATTCTCAACGTAGATAGGGAACTTAATAACTCGGTCTAAAGGCTATTGTGGCTCAATTGCAAATGCTTTCTTATTTGAAGAAAAACACAATGAAACCCTCTTCAATCAGGTCACAGAACTTAACACTGTAGGTTTAATCCACGGGTCTTTATATGCTTTGAATTACCACCGGCCTTCTAGAGGGTTGATGTCTTGTCGAAAGGAGTCACCTGTGACATTGGTTATGTTTTTTGTTTTGATCTCTATATCATCATCCCGTATTGGACAGTGCACTAGGTGCAATTTTGATATAATGGATATATTCATGAGCCTACTTTGATCATATGTTGTCTTTTGTGACTTATCTATATTGTAATGCTTTGTGTTTGGAAACATGAATAAAAATCCTTAAATTTATGTTTTTGTATAAAAAATTAATATTTAATGTATTTTTTACAAAAATCGAGTCATTGAAACCGAGTCGACCGAGTCATTACCGATTTGGAGTCATTACCGAGTCATTACCTCGGCCTAGTAGCTGACCGATTCCGTTTTTTAAAACATTGTTGAGGGCTGCCATTCTTCATAATTTAACAAACTTGCGTATAATACCTCATAACTGAGACTTCTCTCACTACAATCGTTTTTTTTTATGGTTGTGGGTACTTTCCATTCCTTAATGGCTTTAATTTTGTTAGGGTCTACCATAACACCCTCATGAGATACAATATGACCCAGATATTCCACCTCTTGTACTCCAAAGAAACATTTAGATGTTTTTGCATATAATTGTTTCTCCTGCAATAGTTTGAGCACCCTGTCAACATGTTCAACATGATCCTTCCAAGACCTGCTGTAGATTAGTATATCATCAAAAAATACTAGTACAAATTTTCTAAGTAAGGGTTTGAAAATGGAATTCATCAACCCTTGAAATGTAGAAGGTGCATTGGTAAGGCCAAAAGGCATGACCAAAAATTCATAATAACCCTCATGAGTTCAAAATGTTGTTTTTGGAATATCTTCAGTCTTCATTCTAATTTGATGATATCCTGAACGAAGATCCAACTTGGTAAAATAAATTGCTCCATGTAATTCATTCAATAATTCATCAATCACAGGAATGGGAAATTTATCTTTAATGGTGAGCTTATTGAGCTCCCTATAATCCAGACACATGTGCCATGATCCATCCTTCTTGTGTACCAATACTACAGGAGCAGAGAAAGAACTTTGACTAGGTTGAATTATACCCACCTCTAACATTTCTGCAATCATACGTTCAATTTCGCTCTTTTTGACATAAGGATATCTATAAGGCCTGATGTTTGGAGGAACACTTCCTGGAATCAAATGAATAGCATGATCATGATCACGAATAGGTGGGAGTCCTTTGGGAGTTTCAAACATCTTGGAATGATTGTCCAAGACTTGTTGGAGATCTGTAGAAATAGATGATTTTGATGTTGGAACTTCTAGTGAGCATAATTGTGCAATTACGCCTCGTTGTTCTTTCTTTAGAAGCTTTGTCATGACATTAGAGCTTATTATCCTTCCCAACTTCCCTTCAATACCCCGTAATTCGACTTCCTTTCCTTCTGAAAAAAATTTCAAGAAAAGTTCTGGAAAATTAAAAGCTACCGTCCCCAAAGATTGTAACCATTGTACTCCTAGTACAACATCAGCACCTCCCATAGGAATGGAAAGCATTGGACTAGTCAATACATATTCCACCATGGTTAGCTTGATATTATGGCATTTTCCAGAGCAATTTATAGTTCCTCCATTTGCAACCATCACTTGACATTTTGGTGCTGGGTATAGGAAACAATTTAATTCCTTGGCTACCTTACAATGAATAAAATTATGGGTGCTACCTGAATCAATCAACAATATTACCTTTTTCTTCTTCATATGTCCTTCTATCTTGAGAGTTTGAGGAGTGGTAATTCCTGCCAGTGCATTACACGATATGGTCGGATTCATTTCTTCCTCTTCTAGGGCTGGTTCCTGGTGTATATCCTCTTCTTGTTCATTTTCTTCTTCCTCCTCACAATCTATGTAAAATAATTTCTTCTCAGCACACTTATGACCTTTAGTGTATTTTCTATCACAACTGTAGCAAAGCCCTTTTGCTCTTTTTTCTTCCAATTGTTGTGGTGTCAACCTTGTAGGTTGTGGAAATCTAGGCGTATAAACACTTCCTTCTTTATAGAAGTGAGTGGTAGGCTTCCTTGTCGCCATAATTTTACATTCAATTTTTCTTGCCAACCTGAATGCCTTCTCCAATGAATAAGGTTCCAAAACGCGAACTTCATGTTGGATGTTATCCTTTAAAGTACCTATGAAGAGATCAATCCTGTGTTCCTCTGGAATATCAGTTACCCTTATATTCAATTTTTGGAAGTCCTCAATGTGCTCCCCCACTGAACCCTTTTGTTTGAGGTTTATCAATTGGCTAAAAAAGGTGTTGCTCTTTGAATCCTCATAATGTGCTATCATTTCCTCCGTAAAAATTGACCAAGTGACAATTTTCTTACGGGAGCAAAGCCATCGATGCCATACAAATGTTTTTTGTTCTAAATGTAAAGTTGCAATGCATACCTTTTGTGTGTTTTGCACATTATGGAGATCAAAATACTGCTCCATCTGTAGTATCCATGTTACAGGATCCTTTCCATCAAACTTCCTCATTTCCATTTTTGGAATATGGTGGTTCTTCCCGCCAACATTAGAGTTTATGAAGTCACGATTAATATTTATTTTGTTCTCATCATGAGTGTCCTCTACTATCTTTTCACCATTAGGAAACATTTCTTGTATCAACTTTTTCAAACCTTCCATGTCTGCTTTTAGATCATTCTTCATGTTTTCCATGTTTTCTTTCATTTTTTCATCGATCTTAGCTTCCATGTCATCCATCTTAGATTCCATGCCATCTATCTTAGATTCCACGCCTTTCTTCAAACCATCCATATTCTCAAAGCCTCCCATCTCTTCCACACTTTCTTCAAAACTTCCATTTCATTTTGTTGATTTCTTATGGTGAGCTTAAATTTGTTGCACTTGCTCTTGTAATTTTGATATGTCATGTTGCCATTCTTCCTCTTCATGAGTCATAGTAGAGCCTTTTAAAGGCTTAATGGGTGTTGAATTCTATTTAGGGGCCATTTTAGAATCCAATACTAATATCTATTCTACAATATGCCCTTGGAATCAATTCAACTTGATTCTTCAAACAAGACTTATGCAATTCGGAGAAGAAAAATACACACCTTTTACTTGCTTTTGAAGAGCTCGATATTGAAATTGAATTATCTTCCGTGAAAGGTTTGCTCTTCAATATCTCGAAATTCTGCACCGAGGTACACCTCTGATCTATCTTTCTTCAAAATGCCACAGTGTCCATTTGGATTCTTCAAGGAAATGCTATGTCCAATCTCCCACAATGACCTACTATGGAATAGTTCAAGTAGAGTCAACTTGTACGACTTGCCACGTGTCACCGTTCGTCTTTAGCCTTCGAAATTGATAAGAAAGAAACTTCCAAGTACCTCGTGTACTCTGCGACCACTTTTACCGCATTCCGATTCGATGCTCAGAGAGAGAGTTATGATTTCACCACACAATTTCTTTGAGATGCAATTCAGGAGCCTGAAAAGCACTACCTTCCACAGATCATATCTCCAAAAATATTGCGAACCAAGCTCTGAAATTTTTTGAAAACTTTCCCCAGGATTTCATATTTTCACCATATGAATTTCAGATTCTGAACCTTCGTAGAAAAAAATTTATAGCGAAACTGCCACGATCACCTGTTTAGGAGCTTGAAAAACGACCTAACTTCCATAGATGATATCTCCGAAAATATTGCAAACTAAGCTCTGAAATTTTTAGACAATATTCCTCAGGATTTTGACTTCGCACCCTAAAAATTTCAGCTTCTGAAACTTCGTAGAAAAAAATTTATAGCGAAAATTCCACGATGACGTTTGGAGCAGCGAAACTCTAGAATCCAAAGCTCTGATACCAAATGTTGCGAAGCTAGCTCCAAAAATAGAAGAAAAGAGATATCAACGTCTTAGAAATAAGCCACTTTGAGGGGGCAACCTCCAATACATTACATGAATGAACAATTCTTAGATGACACAAATTACAAAACCTCCTTTCTATATATAGGAGTCCATGGGGCCATAATGTAATCCTAGTGGGGCCACAATGTAATCCTTGCTGACCTAACAATAATAATTTAAGGGCACAATAATAACAATATGGGGGTTACAGGGGTATAGTAATAACAATAAGGGGGTTACACTAACAACAATAAGGAACTATACTAGTAATATAGGGACCTAACATTGGATGCCCTAATACATCCTCAAAAAGCATCGGATGCCAGATGATTACCCAATCCTTCATTCTGCCTTCCCAGGTGAAGACCACAATGATGTGTCTATCTCTCCCTCTCAATTAGGGAGGACATATTCCCATAAGGAATGTACTCATTCCTATACAAGGAATGTACCTAAGCTCCCTCTCGACTTAGGAATAACCAAGTCTAACAAGTAAGAAACTTATTTTCAGGCTCCCTCTTAATGAGGGACCTGCAACAACTCTTTAGGAAAATTATGGGACATCTAGTTGCTCTGAAGAACTCATTCCTTCGATGTCATGGATTTCTTCTTTGTTGTGGAGTCTTCATCTTTGGGATCATATTATAGGGCACAGATCATCCATCATTTTCATTCACGAGTCATGCTTCATTCCTTCAGAGAGTGGTCCATCAGTCTTCTCATCTGGTCTAGCTTCATGTCATGCTGCTTTTCTTTATACCATATTTCTTCCAAGGATCTTTCATCTTACCATGTGGTTATCAATTGTGGAAGATATATACTTTCCTTTGGCAGCCTTGGATAAGCTGATCCAGATATTATTCAATTATAAATATGAACACTTGAATAAAAAATTACCTTAGTGATGATCTGTGAACATGACATCTTCTTGTAGGTACCAACATCTTTCATATAGATTGACACATCTCCTAAAGATATGTACTATCTAGGGTCTCCTTCTTTTCTAGACTTCTATCATAGTCTACATATCTTTCCAGAAGATTTCCTAGTCAAGTCTTCTTGGTTTCCTTGGATGTCAACAGACTTTTACCGTGGTTGCACTTCTCACGATCTCTTCCTTTATTTTTCTGCACACATTTTATTTCATTCCCAGGAGCTTCTGATTAGAGTTCCTTAGTTGTATCCAACCACCTCATACTCCATATGAGAACGTATTATGTTGATTTTATCTGGTGTGGATCATGCCTTTTGACAACCTTTGCATCGGAGGAGATTCTCTTTCCTTTGATCATACTTCTAAAGATAGAAGTATACTATCTGCAACCATATGATATAACTTCATAATATCAAGTGTATATATATATATATATATGTTGAGATTTTGTGTATTTGGGGTAGCATCATTTGTGCTCTAGGTTCCAAATTTTGAGGAAGGACTAGAGTACACTTGATCTACAAGACCTAGAAATTGATTTGGGAAATATCCGATAGATGAATTGACGAAACCCCAACATCCTTTGTGCTGCCTCTGCGCAATAGTTGCGCAGGCCTATCTGGAACTGCGTCATCTTCTCTACTGAATCGTCCAGCCTTCAGAAATCTTGATTATAGCCCACCCGGCTCAGAACTTCGATCTCCCAGCTGAAATTCAGACTTCTGCTCGGAATACTACGCTACCTCTGCGTGTGGCCAGTGTGGCCTTGTGTCACCCTCTCTGGGCTCTACACCGCTTCCTCTACGTCTTTCTATGCCTCTCTGCTGAGTATTCTTGGCCCCGGAGAAGATCCTCCAACCAAAGCTGTCTTTGCCTTTCAACTGCGTGAAAATCTCTCAATCAAAGTTTTTCTCTGAGCACTGCTCCTTCAGAAAATTCGATCGCTTGATCTCTCGGTGTGTCTTTCCAAATGACCCTCAAGCCTTTCTTATAGTCTTCTTGTTGAGACTTCAATGACCAAGATTATATCTCCAATCAACGGCTAAGATTACATTTTGACTTGATATGTTTTTTCTAGAAGTTACACCCATAGTTTAGATTAATACCCATTAATTATTTTAATTTCCTAAGTTTATACTTGGGGTCTCATTAAAATAATTAATTTATCAAATAAAATTGTCTTCAGGAGGAATTTCCCAAAACAATTTTTGGGTTATTTGGAATACATGTGTCTAAGCCTCTCCACAAAGTTTGAGACTTAGAGCACATCCGATGCTACCACAAATCAACACTTCCCATATATACTTGAAGTGAAGTTTCCTCATCCCTTCGGTAGAGCATTTAGTACCACTGTTGTCATTTCTTTATCTGACATTACTTCTCCTAATTCCTACAGTTGATCTCGTATTTCAGAAATCTTCATAAAATATGAAGCTATTCCTTCCTCTCTTGATAACTTTAGCTTGTAGAGTTCTTGCCTCAAAGAGATTACTTGTCCTGTAGTACTCACAAAGAACAACTCCACCAATTTGTCATATATTTCTTTTGAAGTTTTTAGTTTTGATACATACGGGATGAGAGAGTCCTTTATGGATTCTATAAGAATCCTATGGGCTCTTATTTCCCCCTTCATGTATTTGGCATGTGCTTGAGTATCTTCTTTTGAAGGCAGGGTTACAAACCCTTTAATGTGATCCATGACTTAATTTTCAATCAGATTCAGATTTGTCCTTTTCTTCCATGCAAGAAAGTTTGAAGACCCAGACAACTTGTTGCTTTCCTTGCAAAAAGTCATTTTGACAGATTCAGATGAAGTCATAAAGATACTTACTTGATGTAGATAGTAGCAGAAGCTCCCTCTCAGAAGGACTTCCTTCAAGAGTGCTACAAGGAGGTAAATCGCCTTGGATCTTTGATGATGATGAAGATCAAAGATGGCTTGATGATGGCTTCAGCAAAATGATGGCTTGATGATGTCTTGACTTGGCTTCAATAGGAGAGATACCTTTAGAATATTTGAAGATGACTATCTCCTTCTTGATCTTGATTTTTCCTTTGAAGGACCTTGATGTATGAGCCCTTTAACTTTGAGTAAGGTCTTTGGTCTCTTAAGATGGTTTGAGAGTTTCACCAACTCCTTTGTAGACTTCTTCTTGAATGAAGATCTTCCTTCTTAGATCTATGGTTTGACTCTTCAATGTAGATCCTTCATTGTGCTTTGATGCCTTCTAGAAAAAATGATCCTTGATGTATCCTTTGAAGCTTGATCCTTATATGTCTTCTTGCTAGACTACCCTTTCTCGTCTTCAACACCTTAGCTCTGATACCATGTTTAGAGATTAGGGCTTTTATTAAATTTTTTCTTCTTGATAATTAATTGTGATCTACTTTATGCTTCTTCTTCTTAGATCTTATCTTCGTTAGTTTATTAGGTTCTTCATTAAGTCAATTATCAAAAGCACAAGAGACACAATATTTAGGCTTGTAAGCCAGGGCCAAAACCTCCCACTCTTTGAGAGGAAAACCCGGTCATAAATTCTTCTTATAGACCTCAATCGACGAGTGCCAAGACCATGACAATGACCCTTGACAAAAGTGTTCTTTTGAGTGTGAAAATTCCACTACTCGGAATCCTGCCTCAACAACTGATTAAATTTCTTCTATTTGCCTAACTGAACAAATTATTTAACATATGCTGTGATAAATATTGAAATGAAATACAGTACAGTCTTCACAACAAACAATTACAAGAAAAAAAATACTAGCACCAGTATACACACATGGACACCGTTATTTTGGGACAATTGTCCCCGGAAAAACCCAATGTGGGAAAACTGGTGCAACAACTGAGGGTTTTGATATTATGCAGTAATTTTTCTGAGTACAAATTTATGATTGTCGATCCTTGTTGTCCAGGTAAATCCCCTCTGCGGACAGAGGCGATCCCTCTAGCCCTAGGGTGGGTCTAGCAACTACGGGAACATACTAACATCTACCTTCCTAGATTGTAAATGAAATTCAGATCAAGGAAGATGACCTACCTTGTTTTGATGCTATGTTGTCGTCTTCCGTCGAAGCTTCTTGATCCGTCGCTCTTCTCAAGCTCGATACACGCTGCTACCAACGTTCGATTACCTGTACAGACAGTGAAGACACCACGACAAACGTAAAACCAAGATAAACATAAAACAATTACAACCTATCTAACTGATCAAGGAATACTAGAAATCTCATTATAATTGTAAACAAGAGTGGAAGATAAACATCAGATGCATTTTATTATGATAAAGACAAGGGGAGTTTACAACCAAGCCTTGATGTTGAGGCTCTCCTTTGGCATGTCTGTATCCAAGCACGTTTGTCACACCCTCATGAACAAAGGTCCAAGATCTCACTATGTTCTCAACACACACAAACAATCACACTCTGCACTATTCTCTCGAAGTTATGATTGCTTCTTCTCTATGCTAACTTTTTCAGCGATCTGTTCAACTAGAACATGTTCAACCAGCATATCAATGGAAGATGGCTATATTTATAGAGGAGAGGAGGAGGTTGGGATCCCTACAATAGTGGAAGGGAGGCCTTATCCTCGTAATATCTGTGTCACTGGCTCTGCGCAGTTGCTTGTGGCTCTTGTTGCCTTCTCTCTATGCACTCTCTAGATTTGGAATTCTCCCTTCTGAAAATTATCTCTGCCCCTCTCTGTGAGAATCCTGTCGATTGATCTTCTCCCTGAGCATCGCTCACTCAAGAATTTCGATCTTTGGATTTTTTCTTCGTCTGGGTGTGTTTTCCAAATGACCCTTCAAGACATTCTTATAGTCTTCTCGTTGAGACTTCAACGACCCAGATTAGATCTCTAATCAATGGATGAGATTAACTTTTGACTTGATCCGCCTTTTCTAGAACATTCACACCCATATTGTATTAATTCCCTTTAATTATTTTATTTTCCTAAGTTTAGACTTAGGGTCTCTTTAAAAATAACTAATTATTTTAATAGAATACAATCCGGGTTGAATTTCACCAAACGATTTCTGTATTATCTGGAATACATGTGTCTAAGCCTCTCCACAAGATTTGAGACTTAGAGCACATCTGATGCTACCCCAAATCAACACCAAGACCCTTGTCACTATCCTTTTCTGCTCTTCTCGGCTCCTTATGTTGATCCTCTTCTCTGCACTGCACTGCACTAATACTAGAGAAGCTTAGTGTCTAATTTGGCTACTCTAGACAATATGCTTCTTCTCGATCACCTTTGATCTCTACCCCAACTTCCTGAGATCCCCTTTTAGTCTATTTTCTGCACCTTTCTTGTGTCACTTAACACAACAGTGTGAAAATTCCAAGTGCTAGATTTGGAATCCTACTGCAACAAACAGAACTACTTCTCCTACTTGTAAATTACATTTAACAAGTTATTTTGCAGATTACTTCTGAAAACATTGAAGCAACCTTCCCTTTATTAAATTATATGTGAAAACAATAAATTGAGCAAGAGAAATAACACACATGGGTGGAAGTTGATGGACTTCTTTGTGCATGATGTGATGGTGGATTAGGTTCTAAGAAACCCCTTGATCTTTTAGATTTGTATTGGGCTTCCTCCTCTTCCCTTATGTATTTTGCTCTACCTGTTGCTGAAACACTTACACAAGTTTTGATTCCTATTTGTTTATCTCCATCCCATGGCCTTTTCCCACAAGGGTGCCTTCTGGCACGGTGAGCCTGTGTATTGTTTATTGCAATGGTGGCAAAAAAATTTAGTGGTTCCACCTCCTTTCCCTGCTTCAGGCCTAGTAACATATTTCCACAATGTTGTTTGGTCAATTTTAGTTGGTGTGGCCTCATCATCTCCACTCCCCCCTTCCTCCTCACCAAGGTACTTCTCTCCAGGATTTTCATCAAATCCACTATAACCCACTTCTTTATCCTCTTTTTCTTGAACAACCCTCTTTCTTCTACTCTCCAACACCATAATAACAAAAAAGGGAACCAACAACAAGAAAATGCCAAGCCATGATGTTTTAAGTTTTTAACCTGCAAAGAAATGGAGGAATATCAAATGGGAATGGAAAATGGAGAATAAAACATTTTCGTTTTGAAAAAAATTAACATATAAAAAAAAAATCTAGATTAGAGTGTAGATCTTACCTCTTCGGCCTTTGTTGGAAATACTGAGGGGGAGGTAGGGGGGGGGGTTTGAATCAGTATTTCTTTTCAATTGTTATTTTTACCAGTTAGATCACTTATATTTAGAAAACAAAATGAACAATAAGAATAAATACTTTTATTAATCTCTTCTTTACAATAAATCCAATACAATAGTGTAGGGCTCCAACCCTAGATGAAGACACCAATCTTCAATCCTTCCAGGCACCAACTTGTAATTTGCCAAGCACCGACTTGGACTTCACAAGGCTCTGACCTACAGGGCACCAACCCTATCTTCCAAGGCTCCAACCTTGTCACTTTGAGGCTCCAACCTCTAGGACTCCAACCCTATCTCTCGTACATGCTCCAACCTGGTTTCTTCAGGATTCCTATCCTCTAGGGCTCCAACCCTATCTCCCAAGGCACCAATCTTGTCTCTACGAGACTCCAACCTCTTGGGCTCCAATCCTCAGCTTCACTTCGTCAAAATGTGTTTGGTTATTCTTCACGTCTCCCAAAGTCTTCTTCAAGGAGCTCTGTCACTCTTTAGCTATCCCCTCACTTAGTCTCCACGTCACGTCATTAATGAAAACCTTGATCTCTTAGAAGGTGTCACCATTGCTCTTCATCGTACCCAAGCAAAGATCTCCAAATCACCTCATGATGATATCATGGTCTTCAATGATATCTCTAAGACCTTCAAGGTGTCTTCGATAGGCAACCCAAGTTATTCAATAAGATGTCTTCAACACAATGTTCCGAGATTGCCTTGATGCTTCAATACTCCTGCTCCAAGGTTTCTTCAATGGGTCTGCTTAAAGATCTTCAATGACTGCTCCAAAGATGTTCCATCGTCTGCTATCTTCAAGTTTCACAAATAATCAAAATATATTTCAATGCTTCAAGGTTTCTGACTAGTGTTTCTAGCACTGTTCCATCAACCAAAGTCTACACTTAATACTGTTCCTTCAAGAAGGACTTTGTTGTATACTAATAGCAAAGATCTGAGCCAAATTCAATCTGCAATAAACACTGTCTCTAATGAAGATATGCAAGGAAAAAATCCCAATGCTGTGTTTGCAAGGTGACACTATAGATCCAAGCCACCACAGATCCAAGAAATGTCACCACAAGTTCAATATTGCTTCTTGACAATTGTTTTAGCATGTCCAAACTACTTATCTTATGATGAATGGCCACAGGTCCAAGCTGTCCTTTTGATGAATGCCCACACGTATGAATATCTCAAGGATGGTTGTCAGATCTTACTGCAGTATTTTGCAATTTATGATTGAGCTCCAAACAGTGGTCTGAGGTAAGGTCTCTGTATAAAGAATGTCACCTCAGATCCGAGAAGAGTTGTCTCCCACATGTGGACTGTTCTAGTGTATTACCCACTTAAACCTCAACCAGTCCACACTGCAATTTTTCAGATCTCTGAGATGTTAAACCAAGGTGCCCATCAAGCTGTGACTGTACTCAAGATGTTTTAACCCTAAAACAAAAATATTTTCAGCCCAAATAGTGATTTAAAAATCCTCCTCGGGCTCTTTTATCCTTCTGTACTTGTTCTCTGAAATCTTGACCAAATTCATAGTTAAAATGAGGTGTTGGACACCATATTTATATAGAATTTGATTTATAACGAATAGACATGTCCTTTTGGAGTGAAGCCAACATGTATCACTGAGTGTAGGTCAGCCAACCTTAAAAAAATATTGTATTTAAACTTCAAAATTCATTTTCTCACAAACTATAAGGAGTTAGGAGATAAGTGAGGGCTCGTTGGAAAGAGAAAAGAGTCATCTTCAAGATGGTAAAGGAGTCATTGTGATAGGATGCCTATAGGGTGAGACAAATAAATTTCTTTGGGACTGTTATGAAATTTTTAGTGCAGACCATTAGATGACTGTTTTGGAATTTTATGTGCATTCCTTGATTCTTTATGGATTGTTGAGATTCAACAAGATGATGAGCTTAGTGAAAATCAGTCACCTTCACTAAGTGGGCCCGCAGGCTATTTTTAGGTGTAAGTCTATTTTTAGACATGGTGATCATATTTCAGAAGTTGCAAGATGCTATTTGTGGATGGTTGGTCAAGTTGGAAAAATACATGAAATTCTATTTTTAGAATATTGGGCGAAGTTTATCTATTGATCGTCGATCTAAAAATAGAAGTGTCGATTATTATTAGCTCTTAATAATAATCCGACAATAAACATAGACTTATTCTTTTGGAGCACTTAATTTCAGTGTACAAATTTGTCAAATCAATGGGCTGAAGGAATTACACAATTCCTAGGGTTTACTGGTGGTTCATGCATGGAGGACTCAGTTAGAACTGAAGTGGCAAAGTTATGACAGAGTTGGAAGAGTAGTTCATGGAGTTGTTATTCAGTTTAACTCAGTTAATGGAGTTAAACTCAGTTGAGCTAGTTGTATCTAGTCTAACTGAATGATACAATAGTGAGAGTGGAGTGAATTAATTAGTTAATTAATTCACAAATAATAACTCATTAATCAACTGAACAAATACAACAGTTAACTATAGTGCATGTCAGTTCCAGTGGAGACCCAGTGGAGATATAGGTGAAAGGGCAAGATGGACTATCTGTTGTGACTATAGTGATGCATTGATTGCATCACACACACATTGGAGTTGCCAATGAGGATTGCACAGTGCAAGCAAGGTAGATTCGAATTCATTCAGGGGTCTTCTTCAGCAGGGATTGCGCAGTGGAGGCAGGCTATCAGGTGGCAAGAAATCAGTGCATGGATTTGCAGATTTCTTCTGATTAGTGTGTGATGATTGATTGTGCTGAGAGCTTGATGTATTAAGCTTTGTATGAGATTGTTACATGATCTCCATGATACATAATATATGATAGTTGGTGTTTTCAGCTTCAGGTTTTCCCGTTAAACAACTGTGTTATGTGCAATTGTTTTTATTGCTTCATGTGTTTGCAATTGATTTTAAATTTCTGCAAAAGATTAACAGTGGAAGGATTCTGTATTTAGCAAGAAGATAAATATTGTTAGATCAGAAGAATCTGGATATATACATGCATCTTATATATAATTTCTACATGGATAAGGTTATAGGGACTAGAATTTAAGGGCTTTTCCATAAGAGCTTCAAAGTAGTCTTCCAACCTGTTGATCAGTGGTTGTCATTGATGTCAACCCAAGCAGCACGAGGGGCTACCCTGATCTTGCATGGGAATTTTGACTTGACAACTTACTCTATTCAGAGTCAAAGATATTTTGGATGGTTTCTACTTGTCGATATGTTTCCGTTGATATATGGCATGCCACGTAATTCTTCACGGTTTGAGAGATATTCGTGTTTGAAGTTAGTAAACCTAGTTAGTGGGCTAAATTCCCATGGGGTTGTAGCATGACACTAATCATTGGTTGTGGTCATTGAATATTCAATAATTAATAATTTTTTAAACTCCTAAAATCCCTCCAACGTTCACTTGTTGAAGACCCTCTCAACCTAAGCATTTATATAAATGTGTTTGAAGTTAGTAAACCCAGTTAGTGGGCTAAAACCCCATGTGGTTGTAGCATGACTCTAATCATTGGTTGTGGTCGTTGAATATTCAATAATTAATAATTTTTTAAACTCCTAAAATCCTTCCAATGTTCACTTGTTGAAGACCCTCTCAACCTAAGCATATATATAAATTGTGACCCTCATATCCTCCTGATGCAAGGATTTCGCTACTTGAAAGAGTTCATCGTGGCATTATCGCTATAACTTTTTTTCTGCGAAGCTTCAGATGCTGCAAAAAAAACCCATTTGAGCCGAAATCCTGATGAAGCTTGTGACTGAATTTCAAAAATTGGTTCGCTATATTTTCAGAGATATGATCTGAGGAAGTTAGGGTGTTTGCAGGCTCCCGAATTTCATGTCAAACATGTGACCTTGGGAAGATCTTCATAACTTTATCTCTGACCATTGGATTCAAATTTCGTAAAAAGTGACAGAAAGAGGACGGACTGTAGTTTGTTGGATTTTGTTTTTAGGACTAAAGGTTGAAACAATGACACATGGCATTTCGTACAAGTTCGCTCTACTGAACTAGTCTATAATCAGGTCATCGTAGGAGATTGGGCATAACTATTTCTTGAAGAATCCAATATTGATTAGACCTATGGGGTTAGAAAGAGGACTCAGAGGGCTACCACAGGGCAAAATTTTAGACCTTGGAGATCTGAAATTACATAGGTACAGCAGATTCAATATCGAGTTTCTAGAAGGCAAGAAAAAAATATGCATTCAAGGATCATTGTAGTAAGGACAACACATCAACAGTCAAGGGTAAGTCTGCTACAACAAGGTATGTATCATTAATGTTTGAATTTTAATTTGAATATCATCTCTGACGTGTTTTTGCAGGACAATGTAAGTATTTTGTATGTATGTTTGATTGGGTATTGTTCATAAATGTTGAACGTATTTACATTTGAATTTTGAATATTTCTCTGACAGATGGTTTGTAGGACAATGTAAGTATTTTGTTTGTATATTGGTAGGACAATGCAATGCCAAAGTACCATTACTTGAAGCAAGCACAACAATACCTCTACAGCTGCTAGTGTTCAAAGCAGCAGTGTCAAGTCAAGTATCAGGTCGTGTCAAAAGTCAGTATTGTAAAAATCATCATTGTAAAATTGTAAAAGAGTCATTATTGTAAAAGAGTCAACCTGCCTAGAGTTGGAGAGGCATTGTTGGGAGGTATAAGTGTTATTGTTGGATAATGTTATGGTTGGCTTGTAGGTCATAGTGTGATTGGGTGATTGGTCTAGTTCAAGAAAATCATTGTGAATCATATTGTATCGTGGATCATTGTCCCTGGTACGAGAGTCCACACTTTTGTCTTATTTCTGATCATTATAGGGTGGAAGGGAGGTGCTAGTTTGGTGCATGAAGTCATCTACGTGTTGGAGCCAGTGAACACTTCAGGGTGGTAGGTTGTTCTAGGATGTCGGGGCATCCATTCAGTTGACTACTGAAGAAACCAGGGCATTGGGGCGTCCTTCCAGTGGGAGCTGGAGAAGAATGCTTTTTTAGAATTCTAGGAAGTTGTACCTTTCAATTCAGTTGGGGCTGAAGATTAAAGAATTTATTAGAAAAGCGTTCGGTGGTTTTTGACCCGGAGGGGGTTTTCCACCTAAAATTCATGTGCCTATTGCGTTCTATTGTTACTGTTGTTACTGGATAAACATCAAGAATAATTGAAGATTAACTAGTGCTCTGAAAATATTTAAAAGTGCTAATTGATAAGAAATACGGATTCATCCCCTCCCCCCCCTTCAGTGTTTCCAACAATTGGTATCAGAGCCTGGTTCCTTCAATAGTAGTCTAACAATTGGAAGGAGATCATGGAGTATACTAAGAATATTGTTCTTCTGTTCAATCGAAATAACTACGCACTTTGGAGTGGAATAATGCAAGTTCATTTGTTGGCGCAAGGTTACGAAGTATGGGAAATCGTTGAAAAAGGCTTTACAACGACCCAGGATGAACAAGGTAAGAAAAATATGGTACATGATGCAAAGGCTAAAGATCTCATTATCAGTGGGCTTATCGAATCTATCGATCTTAAGGTACTGAATTGCAAAACTGCTAAAGAAGTATGGGGCAAGCTTGACAATATATATGCAAGTGACTCAAACGTGAAAGACGCAAAGCTTCAAATTTACAGGGAAAAATTTGAGCAACTCAAAATGAAGGAAGATGAAAATATTGATGCATACTTACAGCGTGTTGATGAAATAATAAATGCATTGGAAGGTTTAGGAGAACTTGTTGACACGAAAATTGTTGTCCGAAAGATCCTTAGAACCTTGCCGACAAGATTCAACCCCAAGGTATCTGTCTTGGAATATAGTTCGAATCTAGCCAGTCTCATCAAAGATGAATTGCATGGAGTGCTTACGACATATGAAATGAGGATTGAAGAAGAGGATGACACATCTCACCTAGAAACAACATTCACCGCATTCAAGAAAACTAGTAAGGACAAGCATACTCCGAAAGCGAAAACTTGTAGTTGTAAGGAAGAAGAAAAGGAAGAAGATGAAGAAGAATTTTCAGATAAAGAATTTGCCTACTTCACGCGAAAAATGAGAACATGTACGGGTAAATTCAAAGGTAAACTTCCATTGATATGTTTCGATTGTGGTGAGGTTGGGCATTTTGCAGCCAAGTGTCCTCACAAAAATGAGCTGTTACGGAAGGAAAGAAAGGTCTGAGGAAGTTCAACAAGCAAGTCAAGAAGAAATGGTTTAAGAAGAGTTTCTTCTCCAAAGAAGATAGCTCCTCATCTAATGAAGACAATGATAACGAAGAAGAAATCAATGGAAGAGTATTGTTTATGGCCAAGCATAATAAGCAAGAAGCATCTGACAAAGAAGAAGAGATGATTGAGGTTGAATTTCAAAACGAAGTGATCGGGGTTATCAAAGAGCTCAAGGTCGAGAAGAAGCATGTCAACACTCTTGAAGACAAATTAAATATAAAAAGGGAACATGTCCTAAATTTTAAAATCAAGGTTGAAGAATCACTCAGGGAAGAATTAAAGGAAAGCAACAAGGAAAGAGAAGCATTGGAAGCTGAAATAGTTTCTCTACAAAAGCAAGTAAAAAATGGAAAAACTCTTCAAAACTACACCAATAGCTCCAAGGCATTGGAAGAAATCATCAACAATCATCGATCAAACAGTGACAAGACTGGGCTTGGTCACAAAGAAAAATCTGAAAAGGAGCCAAGTCCTTCTATGACAACAAAAGAAGATGGATATGCAAAATATAACAAGTAGGTAGACCTCCCAGCCAACTCAAGAGATCAAGACTCACAGGAAGAACCATGGAAGGCAATTCCTCGAAGAAATTTTCCTCCCAGGTATCAGCATATCTTCTATGGTCATTGTTTTGCATGTGGAAGGTTTGGACATAGAGCTATAGAATGTCGCACGTATGTTTGGAATAAATACAGTTTCGGGAGATCTTTCAAAAAGGGATATTTCGGAACTCAACAGAATATTAACAGATTTGATCATTTGAGAGATGATGTCGAATGTTACAAATGTAACAATTTTTGACGCCTGGCTAAAATTGCAGACTTGGAAGCTTTTCAAGGGAATTCTTGCAAAATCAGAATGAACAAATATGGAAAAAGAAGACTGGAAAATGTGCTATCGCTCTCAAGGCTCATAGCAACAGAAACGTTTGGTATGTTGATAGTGGTTTCTCAACTCATATGACTGGAGATAGTAATAAGTTCATATCCTTGAAGGAAAAGAAGGATGGAATAGTGTCTTTTGGAAATGACGGGTCTTCAAACATCATAGGAGTAGGTATCGTCATACTTGGAAGCAAGAATGCATTAGCGAAAGATGTGTTGTTGGTTGAAAATATGAATCACAATCTGCTCAGTGTTGGACAAATGTGCGATCAAGGACACACGATGCTATTTAACTCTAAGAAATGTGAAATTAGGAAAGACAAGTTCGGTAAAATTGTGGCTACAACAAGCATAACTCCAAATGACATATATATTTTGGATGAGACACCTAAAGGGTGCTCTTTGGCGAAAGAAGACGAAAGTTGGTTATGGCACAAACAAATGGGACATATAAATTTCGATAATTTGGTCAGGATCAACAAGAAAGAAGTAGTAAGAGAAATGCCTAAAATTTCAAAACCTACCAATACGATATGTGAATCTTGTCGGCACGACAAGCAAACAAAAGTTGAGTTCAAGACAAAAGAACACTTTGCATCACGTCCATTGGAATTAGTACATACTGATCTATGTGGTCCATGAGAACAAAAGGTTTAGATGGAGAATTATATTTTATGCTAATGATAGATGATTACACCAGAATGACAACCGTCAGCTTCTTAAAGAAAAAGACTGAGGCATTTGAGTGTTTTAGAATCTACAAGGAATTGGTTGAAAATGAAACTGATTTGAAAATCAAATGGCCGAGATCAGATAATGGCGGAGAATTCAATTCCAAGGTATTTCAACAGTACTGTGATGAAAATGGAATAAAAAGGCAATTCTCAACAGCCAAAACACTGCATCAAAATGGAGTTGCTGAAAGAAAAAACAGAGCCGTACAGGAAATGGCAAGAACAATGTTAAATGACTCAAAATTAGATCATAAATTCTGGGTTCAAGCAATCGATACAGCTGTATTCACTATAAACAGAGGTTTTCTAAGGAACAATTGTAACATGACTCCATACGAATTATGGAAAGGAAGACCGACTAACGTCAATTACTTCAAAATTTTTGGAAGCAAATGCTACATCAAAAGAGACGATAAAAAATATGGCAAGTTTGATTCCTGTGTCAATGAAGGTATTTTCGTTGGTTATTCACGCAAAAAGAAGGCTTATAGATGCTACAATCTGAGTCGAAAACAAATAGTGGAAAGCATGAATGTTACTTTTGATGAAGATTGTGTTACAAAGGATGACAATGAGATTGTCCCTTCAAGCAAATCTGAGGGATCTGAGGGAGAATCTGTGAAGGATGAAGAAAAAGCTCCAAAACAAGACCAATCAAATAAGGAAACAACAGTCAACCAAGAGGAAATAAGAAATGATCAACAGGATGAACAAGAAAATTCTCCAAAAGATTTAAAAGATTGGTGTCAAAAGAATCATCTGCCAAATCAAATCATCAGCAACATAAATGAAGGAATTGGAACCAGAAGAAGTCGACAGCTTCGTTCATCACAACAAGCCCACCTTGCTTATTTAGCAACTTTTGAGCCTAGCAATTTTGAGGAAGCTAGTCAAGATGAGCACTGGGTAGCAGCTATGAATGAAGAAATGGATCAAATCGAGAAGAACAATACTTGGGAATTGGTTCCACGACCAAAGGATAAAAATGTTATTGGAACTAAATGGGTCTTCAGAAACAAATTGAATGAGGATGGACAGGTTTCCAGGAATAAGGCAAGATTAGTCTGCAAAGGATATGCACAAGTTGAAGGAATTGATTTTGAAGAAACATTTTCTCCCGTTGCTAGAATGGAAGCTATTAGAATGTTTCTCGCTTATGCATGCTTGAGAAAAATCAAGGTCTACCAAATGGATGTTAAGTCGGCCTTTCTAAATGGTGAATTGGAAGAAGAAGTTTACATTGAACAACTCGAAATTTTTCTGCTCTCTGAAAAGGAAGACTATGTCTGCAGATTAAAGAAGGCACTATATAGTCTCAAGCAAGCTCCTAGAGCTTGGTATGCTCGTCTTGATGGATATCTACATCAAGGATTTGTTGGTCAATAATTGTCATTGATGGAATATAAGCTCTCTTGATGAGCTCTCTTAATGGAAAATTGATAAATGTTGCACTATGACATATGATGACATACATGTGCACTATCATATGATGGCATGATGCTATAATATCATGATGACAGGGAAGACACACCATGATGAAGAAGCTCTAATGATCTCTTATTGTCCCAATCACCTTCTGCACTAAAATTTCATGAACAGTCACAAAGAAAAATAAATTTAGACACCTTGGAGGCATCCTTTCACAATGAATCCTAGACCATATTAATGAGGATTTTTCCCTCTTTCCAACGAGCTCTTACTTGCCCTCAAACTCCTAGTGGTTGAAGAGATATCAATTTTTTAATATTATATATCCTTATTTTTTATCTAGCCGACCTACACTTCACACTCATGTCGGCGTAATCCTTAAGACATGTCTCTTCATCTTTCTGGCATAGAATTCCTATATATATACATTTCAGTTCCTCATTTTCCAATAATTATTCGGTCATCAAGCACACAACAGATGACATTTAATTCACATCTCGTGAATTTATAACCACAAAGGAAAAGAAGCATATAAATGGTGGGTTATTCTTCGTTGGTGGATCATCTTTAGTGACTCGGACCTCCTACAGTGATTCTGGAGTGGCTCGGACTACCTACAGTGATTTTGTAGTGGCTCACAGTGGCTCTCTTTCGTGTGGCTCGGACTTCTACAGAAAATCTGTTTGGTAGTGGCTTGTTCTTCCTATTGCAGTGCAGTGAACTGTCAAATAGTGGTTCAGAACCTTGTGAAGAAAAGCAGACCTACTATGGCTTGTTTTTAAAGACTGCAGGACAGAGCTTCAGACCAGTGAAATAAGGTCTTGTACCTGTTAATTACACCCTCCATACCTCATAATTGTGTTATATAGCTCGGACAATCACTTGACCAAGGTTGTAAAACTTCAGACTTCACCACAGAATTTCGGAGCAGTGAACCTGAAGTGTAAATCAGTGTTTCTTCTGAGCTCGGACAGAACACATCAGTGGTGTTGACCAGCGCTTCTTTGGATCTCGGATAGGACAAATCTGTGGAGGATTGGAGATACAACTGTGGAAAGCTCGGTGTAATAAATCTGTGGTGATACAACTGTGGAATGATCACATAACTGTGGTTCATCATCATTTCAGTGATTAGAGTTTTTCTGTGGACAGCTAGTGGAGGCATGAACAGTGAACAATAAAGCTTGAAGTGATAGCTGGAGGCCTGTACAAGTTAAAAACTTGAAGATCTTGGACAGTGGAGTAGTTAGTGGTTTGACAGTGGAGTTTTGGACAGTAAAGAATATTCAGTGAACAAATTGGAAGTCTGGAACAAACTTGTGGAGAAACTGATGTAAGTTACTTTTTCATTCTATTTATTAAAAGTTGAAGGATTGGTGTCCTAGGGGTTGTTGCCTCTAAACACAAGGTTGGAGCCTTGAGAAGTATAGGGTCGAAGTCCTAGAGGTCAGAGCCTCACCAAAGTCCAAGTTGGTGCTTGACAACAGGTTGGTGCCTGTTTCATTAAAAGGGTTGGTGCCCTTCACTCATCTATTGTATACTATTATTAAAAAAAAGGGATTGAAGTTCTTATTAATCATGTCCATCATTAAAACCTGCTTCACCTATCATCTTTAATTAGGAACAATCTATTTGAAAATAATAATTCTTTCCATTGAAAAAAATATTTCAGTTCCACCCTCTCAGTATTTCCAACAATTGGTATCAGAGCCATCTTCTTCAATATTAGCAAAAGTCAATAAGGCAAAGCTTCAAACCTATAGAAGACAATTCGAGAGTCTGAAAATGGATGATGAAGAAGATATTGCATCATATTTCCTTCGAGTAGCTGAAGTGGTTAACTCTCTTAGAGGACTAGGAGAAAATATTGAAGAAAGCACCATTGTTCAAAAAATCTTGAGATCGCTCCCTGACAGATTTGACTCCAAAGTAAGTGCCATAGAAGAAATGAAGGATCTAGATACTCTCAAGATGGATGAACTCCATGGAATTCTCATTGCCTATGAGATGAGGAAAGGGAGTCCAAATTTCAAAGAAGCAGCCTTCAAAGCCTCAAGTTCTACAAAAGAAGGAAAATGATGGAATTACAACAGCAATGAATCTGATACTAAAAATGAATTAGCTCAATTTGTACGAAGACTAAAAAGGGGATCCAAGCTAAAAGGTAAGTACCCTCTTATTTGTTTCAATTGTGGAAGAATAGGTCATTACGCTGCAAAATGTCCCCATAAACATGATAGTGATGATGAAAAGGACTCTAAAAGGATGATGTACAAAAAGAAAGGGTTTAATGAGAAGAACTTCTTCTCCAAACAAGATGAGTCCGATGAAGATGAATTTGTAGTCATAAAAAAGAAATCAACCAAAAATATGTGTCATCACAAAGAAAGAGATGATGAATCAGATGAGGAAAGTGATTATGTTGGAAGCAAAGAAACGCTATTCATGGCATTTACAAATGATGATGACTCAGAACTGGAAGATGAAAGAAACATGGATAGTTTCAGAGTGAGATGTGTTAATAAATGAAAATCTGGTACCAAACTCTGTTTCAATCCAATTAGAATACAATCGATAGCACAACAACAGAAAATTCTGTTTATCTCTAAGAATGTGGAATGTCGAAATGAAAACCCTGTTTCAATTAAAATTTAGAACTGAATTCTTTAACTGGATATATAGGCGCAGCCCTTCCAATTCTTTTCGCATCCTCTTATAAATACAAACCACAGATTTCAAATAAATGATGTACCTCAAAGATTTTAAGTTAAATCTACAAGCAAACAGGATTCAGCAAACACACATATCAATCTGCTTCAGATTAAAAAAAAACCGGTCTATCAACATAGGAAACTCTGTTTCATTTCCACTTCAAACTGGATTTCATGTGGGCGCAGTCATTACACTCATTCCTCAATGCATAAACAAACGAAGGAATACCCATTCATTCAAACAGAAGAACATAAAATCGTTTTTGGTTCCCACTGTGTGAATGTTATTATTATTGACAAATAAATACAGCGCATTTGTCCATTGTATCCACCGATACAATGCGTTACATTACACAGTAGCTCACAGCGTTAACTCATGCATCAAAGGTTAAAAAAAAACAACCCCCAAAACAAATCACAATACCTCTCTCTATCTTATGTGACCGCCAGGTCCTTAACTTTACCTCCTATCTGAATAAACAATAGCAAAACAAAAAAAACGCCGGTCCTTCCCCGCCTCTGCATCCCCTGTCATCATAACACCTATCACACACTTACATCATCCTTCAATCTGTCGAATCCCCTATTTTTATCACCGAATTCGATTATGAATGATTGGATATTGCGCGTTTGGGAAAAACATCCACGCGTTCCCTTTTGACCGCAATTTCTTCCAATGAATGCGCCCCTACGCAATAACTCAATTGGATGTTTAATGCAGGTTCGATGATCACAGAGAATTCGTTCCACACAGCAGAAATCGGTGTTGATCCACTCCAAGAGATCTCCAGTTTGACATTTATCTCTGAATACTTTCTTTTATTACTTTCTTTAATTACTCTAACAAAGAATAAAGGTAATAGCTATAATTATTCCAACATGCATATCAGTCTTTCTTAATCAATACTAATGATTAAATCTATTGTATAAACTATTTATGAACTGACTCTCATAGTAATACTATATGATATCGTTTTTCAAGCCACAACATGTGGGCAATTTCCCACATTGCTGGCCCGTCCCGATGCTCCTGCATCAGACTCCCGAAGAAGAAAAGATTAGTTCTTTAAACTTTCAAGAGTTATGCCATATTTCTGCAATTCAGTTGCTGTCAACCAACTGGAATCTTCCACTGGCTGCTCCTTCCATTTGACAAGATACTGAAAATATGTCTGGCCTCGAGTTTTCTTGAATATCCGCTGATCTAAAATAGCTTCAACTTCTTTCTGGAAGGTTTTTGGTACCTGTTCTGCCCAATCCACAGTTTGAACTTCATCACCTGTAGCTTCAGTCTGCAATTCTGTTTCTGCCTCTCTGAATGGATACAAGTCTGCAATATTAAAAATGGGAGATATTCCGATCCCTTCTGGTAACTCAATCTCATATGCATTGGCTGAAAATTTCCTTTTGATTTTACATGGCCCTATCTTCTTCAGTTTCAGCTTGTTGTAAGTTTTTGTAGGAAATCTCTCTTTTCTCAAATATGCCATGACTAAATCTCCCACTTGAAATTCTTTTTCTCTTCTTTTCAGATCTGCCTTTTGCTTGTATTTCTTGCTGCTTTCCTGTAGTTTACCTTTAACTTCTTCCTGTAGCTTCTGCATTTGTTCAACAAAATCTTCAGCACTTGCACTTCTAGCTTCTTGTTTCCCCAAGTCTCTTAGCTCGTATACTCCTCTCGGATGCATTCCAAAGACAATCTGAAATGGACTCATTCCAGTGCTTCGGTTTGGTGTGTCATTGTAAGCAAATTCAGCTTGAGCTAATGCCAAATCCCACTGTTTGGGATTCTGATGTACCAAACTTCTTAATATATTCCCTAAGCTTCTGTTTACAACTTCAGTTTTTCCATCCGTCTGAGGATGGTAAGCTGAACTAAAACTGAGCTTAGTTCCCAGTTTCTTCCAAAGTGTCCTCCAGAAATGCCCTACAAATTTAGTGTCTCGATCTGATACAATACTTACAGGCAAACCATGCAATCTTACTATCTCTGAAAAGAATAAATTTGCTATGTGTGTGGCATCATTAGTCTTCTTACAAGCAATAAAATGAGCCATTTTAGAAAATCTGTCTACAACAACATAAATAGAATCGTTTCCTCTCTGAGTTTTTGGTAAACCCAGAACAAAGTCCATACTCACTGCATCCCATGGTCGATCTGGTATAGGCAATGGCTGATAGAGACCGGTATTCTGACTCCTTCCTTTGGCATACTGGCATATCCTGCATTTCTCAACAAACTTTTTAATATCAGTTTGCATTTTAGGCCAATAATAAAAAGCATTCACCTGAGCGAAAGTTTTGTCTTGTCCAAAATGACCAGACAATCCTCCACTATGCTTCTCTTTAATGATGTTCTCTCTCATTGAACATTTAGGAATGCATAATTTGTTACTTTTAAATAACAGGCCTCCTTGAATAAGGTAATCCATCCATTGACTTCTGTTATGGCTCACTGGATTCTGCACTGTTGTGTAGATGTCTTTAAAATCCTCATCATCCTTGTACATTTCTATCATTTCATCAAAACCTACAACACCCACTTTAAATTCTTGCAAAAGAAAACTTACTCTGCTTAATGCATCCGCCACTTTATTAGACTTACCACTTTTATGCTTTATTACAAAAGTGAAACTTTGCAGAAATTCCACCCACTTGGCGTGCTTCTGATTTAGCTTTGGCTAATTATTAATAAACTGCAAAGCGTGGTTGTCTGAATATAAGATGAACTCCTTTGGTAACAAGTAATGCCTCCATTTTTTTAATGCCTGCACAATAGCGTAAAATTCTTTATCATAAGAAGAATATTTTTTCTTTGCATCATTTAACTTCTCGTTGAAATATGCTATTGGCCTTTGATTTTGGCTTAGCACAGCACCAACTACTTCTCCACTTGCATCAGTTTCCACTTGAAAGACTTTATCAAAATTTGGCAATGCTAGAATAGGCTTTTCTGTTATCTTCCTTTTCAGCAATTTAAAATTTCTGTCAGCTGCTTCTGTCCATCTAAATGGCTGATTGACCTCCTTGATTGTCTCAAGGATTGGTGCACAAACTTGACTAAATCCCTTTATAAACTTTCGGTAGAAACTAGCAAGTCCATGGAAACTTCTTACCTCGAATACACTCCTGGGAGTAGGCCAGTTTCTGATTGCTTGTACCTTCTCCGGATCCATTTTCAAACCGTCTCTGGAAATCACAAATCCCAAGTATACCAGCTCCTCTTTCATGAAACTACATTTCTTCAGATTGATTAGTATTTTCTCTTTCTGCAGAGTTTTCAAAACTAACTTCAAATGTTCCAAATGCTCCTCTTTGCTTTTGCTGAAAACTAGAATATCATCAAGGTAAACAACAACAAATTTACCTGTATATTCTTTCAGGACCTCGTTCATTAGTCTCATAAATGTGCTGGGCGCATTAGTGAGCCCAAAAGGCATCACTAACCACTCATATAATCCACTGTTGGTTTTGAATGCTGTTTTCCACTCATCGCCTTCCCGAATTCTGATCTGATGATACCCGCTTTTCAGATCTATCTTAGTAAAGTACCTGGATCCACTTAAACAATCCATTAAATCATCCATCCTGGGCAAAGGAAATCTATACCTGACTATTATCTTGTTGATAGCTCTGGAATCGGTGCACATGCGCCATTCTCCTCCCTTTTTCGGACTAAGCACCGTTGGCACAGCACACGGACTCAGACTTTCTCGAATCAGCCCCTTGTCCATCAGCTCTTGAACCTGTCTTGCAACTTCTGCGTTTTCCTGAGGAGTTAATCTATATGCAGCTTTATTAGGTAGACTTGCTCCTGGTATTAAGTCGATATAGTGACTTATACTTCTAATCGGTGGTAATTCATTCGACAGTTCATCCACAATGATGTCCATGTAATTATTTAACACAGATTGAATTTCTTCAGGCAAATCATTTAAATTTGTGGAGGTTAAAATTACCTTTGGCCTTCCCATGATAGCGAAATGCACCTCTTCACTTTTATCCACCTCTTGTAGCAATTCTTTGCCACTTATCAGCATAATATTATTTTCAGGCAGCTCTTTATCAGCATCATTCTTTACTGGCAGCAACGTATGTTTAACTCCATCCTTTTCTATGGTGTATGTATTTATTCTTCCATCATGAATCGCCTTTCGGTCAAATTGCCATGGTCTCCCCAATAACACGTGGCATACATCCATGGGCATTATGTCACATAAAATCACATCTCTGTATGTGCCAATCTGCATTTCCACATTACATTGTTCTGTCACGATGACTTGATGACCCTTCTGAAGCCAAGATACTTTGTAAGGTGCAGGATGCGCTTTCCTTATTAACCCAAGCTTTTCCACCATCTCTGTAGACACAAGATTGTCAGTACTCCCGCTATCAATTATAACCTTACAGCATTTACCCTTTGATTTGCATGTAGTCTTGAACAAATTCTTTCTTTGCGCAGGTTCTCCAATCTCCTTTTCTGATCTCAGCAAAGTTCTTCTAAGCAGCAATGATTCACCTTCCTTCTGTGGTTCTTCCTTTTCTACAAGTCGAGGTGGTTCTGGCTCTGCCTCAGCCACATTTGCACTCCTATGGCTTGCTGATTTATTATGAGGACAGTCCCGCGACATATGTCCCCATTCTCCACAAGTATAACACCTAACATCTCTTCCTCGCCCTCTTCCTCTGGGCGCGAATCTCCCTCTACTAGATTCACCCATCTGTGGTGATCTGCTGCTTGAACTTCCTGCTTCAAACTGATGCTGTGTTCCTCTGGATCTAGCTGATCCTCTACCTTTTGCTGAGCTCTTTCCTCTATTTCTTTGACTTTGTTTCCGCAGTATTTTCTCCTCTGCTTTCAAACTTGCTTGATAGGCATCCTCAACGGTTTTCAAACTTAATAGGCTAATCTCATCTTCAATCTCATACCTTAGCCCATTAACATATCTGGCTGCTTTCTCCAAATCATCTTCTACATGCCCTGTCCTGATGCTTAACCTGTAAAATTCTTCAGTATATTCTTTAACAGACATTCCCTTTTGCTTCAGATTTTGCATCTGCTTAAAAAGATTCAAATGATAGTCTTTAGGCAAAAACTTGGCTTTCAGTTTGCTTACCATTTTATCCCACTGCTTGATCTTAGATTTCCCCTTTCTCGTTCTTGATATCTGTAACTCGTCCCACCAGATGGCTGCGTGACCTTTCAATCTGGTGACTGCAAATTTTACCCTTTTATTTTCTTCAATCTCTTCATAATCGAAGTACTGATCTATGGATCTGATCCAATCCATGAGCTCCTCGGCATTTAGACTCCCTTCATACATAGGAATCTCTATTTTAGGTTTGCTTCCAACCTTCGCCAACATCTTCATGAATTTAACATTTTCATTCTCTTCTTCTGCTTCCACATCTTCCTCAGATTCTTCTGAAGAACTTTCAGCTCCCTCATCATGTGCTCTTCTCTGGGCTGTTTCCATTGTCTCCATGCGTTCACGCAGTCTTCGCACTTCTTCTATCAGGACTGCATTTGCTTCTGGTCTTCCTCGACCAATTCCTCTCCTTGGCGGCATCTTTGCTGCAAACACCTGCTAATTTTGGCTCTGATACCAAAAATTGATGCACCAAACTCCTGTTTCAATCCAATTAGAATACAATTGATAGCACAACGACAGAAAATTCTGAAGAACTCTAAGAATGTGGAATGTTGAAATGAAAACCCTGTTTCAATTAAAATTTGGAACTGAATTTTTTTTTAACTGGTTATGCCGGCGCAGCCCTTTCAATTCTTTTCGCATCCTCTTGTAAATACAAACCACAGATTTCAAATAAATGATGTACCCCAAAGATTTTAAGTTAAATCTACAAGCAAACAGAACTCAGCAAGCACACATATCAATCTGCTTCAGATTAAAAAAAAAACCGATCTATCAACATAGAAAACTCTGTTTCATTTCCACTTCAAACTGGGTTTCATGTGGCGCAGTCATTACACTCGTTCCTCAATGCATAAACAAGCAAATGAATACCCATTCATTCAAACAGAAGAACAGAAATCGTTTTTGGTTCCCCACTGTGTGAATGTTATCATTCTTGACAAATAAATACAACGCCTTGGTCCATTGTATCCACCGATACAATGCATTACATTACACAGTCTCACAGCGTGAACCCACGCATCCAAAAGTTCAAAAAAAGAAAAACGAAAAAGATCACAATCTATCTTATTTGACCGCCAGGTCCTTCACTTACATTCCTATCTGAATAATCAATAGCAAAACAAAAAAAAACGCCAGTCTCCCCCTCCTCCGGCATCCCATCTAATCATAACACTTATCACACTCAGTTACCTCCCCCTTCAATCTGTCGAATCCCCTATTTTTATCACCGAATTCGATTATGAATGATTGGATATTGCGCGTTTGGGAAAAACATCCACGCGTTTCCCTTTGACCGCAATTTCTTCCAATGAATGCGCCCCTCCGCAATAACTCAAATGGATGTTTAATGCAGGTTCGATGATCACAGAGAATTCGTTCCACACAGAAGAAATCGGTGTTGATCCGCTCAGTCTCAGTTGTGTTTATCTCTTTAGATAACCTTTCTTTTTATGTATTTATGCCTGTTACTCTAACAAGAGATAAAGATAATCTTCTTCAATTTATTCATGAAACATATCAAGGTCACTTCTTCAATCAAATAAATACGGTCAATCCTTACAACAACAAACTAACATGACACGACTCTCCTTGTAATACTATCATGATGAAGTAAATAGATTTTTTTAAAACTACATAACAGGCAATTTCCCATTAACAGCGATCAAAGTATCTTATAAATCTACAAAGATAATTTCTCTCTAAATAGAAAAGAAGGAAATAAAAGAAGGAAAAGACTTCTTGAACATTAAGCTAAAAGAGAAAGATGATATCTGTGAAAAACGTGAAGCTGAAATAGTATCTCTAAGAAAGGAATTAGAGCAAGTCAAAAGGAGTTGGCAAAGCTCTCTAGCTCTTAACAACATTCTTAATACTCAAAAACCTCAACACGACAAGTCTGGAATTGGTTTCAAAGGAGAATCATCAAGTACAAAGAATAATGCCAGAAGTTATGTTGATGTACTCTCTCGCCATCCTAAAGAAGAAAAGTCATCTCGTCAGGAACAAAGTCCCATCTCAAAACCAAGAATTGAAGAAAGAGAAATTCCAAGGAAGAATGTTGGATACTACAACAGGTATCAAACTATTTTTCTTGGGCATTGTTACAATTGTAAAAACTTTGGGCATCAAGCTAAACATTGCAAGGCTCATAAGAATGAAGCACCAAGATTGAAAAATCAAACAAACCAACTACATGGTCCTAAAGAGCAAGGACAAATCAAAACTTACAATTCCTTTGATCCCTTGGCTAAGTTTGATCTGTCTTGCTCATTATGTGATAATTATGATCATAATGAACAAAATTTTCCTCTCAAAAGGGAGAAAGCTAAAAACATAAATCTCAAAACTGATAAATGTGGCCTAGCTCAATGTGCTCATAGTGAAGAAAATCATTGGTTCGTGGATAGTGGATGCTCAAGACATATGACAAGTGACCAAAATAAGTTTATCTCATTGAACAAGAAAAATGGAAATGTATCTTTTGGAACTGGATCCGCTAAAATCACTGGAAAATGAACTGCTACCCTTGTCAATGGACTAGGAAAGGCTCAAAATACCTTGTTGGTAGAAGGGTTCAAACACAATCTCTTAAGTGTTAGCCAGATTTGTGACCAAGGACATAATGTTGTCTTTAGTACAAAAAAATGTGAAATAAGAGACTCATCCTCGGGAGAACTTGTGGCGAAAGGAGTAAGAACACCAAATAATGTTTACATACTCAGTAGAATCCAAGAAGATAAATGTTACTTAAGTCAAACAAATGAAATTTGGTTATGGCACAAGCGATTGGGGCATACAAGTTTTGATAACCTAGTCAACATCAGCAAAATTAATGCAGTAAGGGATATTCCAAAAATGTGCAAACCAAATCAAGTTGTATGTGGCCCATGCCAACATGGAAAGAAAACTAGAACTAGCCACAAAACTAAGGAGTTCTCAACAACAAAACCTTTGGAAATCATTCATGCAGATTTGTGTGGGCCAACTAGAACTCCAGCTCTTCAAGGTGAAAGGTACTTTGCTCTACTTGTTGATGACTATACTAGAATGATGTGGATATATTTCATAAAATATAAATCCGAAGCATTTGAATGTTTTAAGAATCTTAAGGCTCTCATTGAGAATGAAAAAGATTCTAAAATTAAATGTCTTAGAACGGATAGAGGAGGAGAATTCACCTCAAAAGAATTTGATGAATTCTGTAAAGAGCATGGAATTGAAAGAGAACTCTCTACTGCTAGGACACCCCAGCAAAATGGAGTAGTTGAAAGAAGGAACCGAACCATTCAAGAAATGGCAAGGACAATGCTACTAGCAGCCGATTTGCAACCAAAATTTTGGAGAGAAGCAGTTGGCACTGCAGTTTATACCTTAAATCGAACTCAACTAAGACCAAATAATGAAAAGACTCCTTATGAATTATGGAAAGGAAGACCTGCTTCAGTAAAATATTTCAGGGTTTTTGGAAGCAAATGTTTCCTAAAAATAAATGATGACTCACCAGGTAAATTTGATTCTAGAGTTGATGAAGGAATATTTCTTGGATACTCCACTAGGAGCAAAGCTTAAAAATGTTACAACTATCATCTACGAAGAATAGTGGAAAGCATTGATGTAAAGATTGATGAAGGCCTTCCAGAAAAAGGAATTGAAGATCATGAAGTTGAGCCTTTATTTGAACAAAGTGAAGAAGAAGAACCTGAAAAAGAAGAGGAGAATGAAGAACCTCAAAGTGAACCTCAAAATGAATCTTCACAAACTCCCTCCAAGATCAAGTTTGTTCAAAGATATCATCCAGAAGAACAGGTCATCGGAAATATAGATGAAGGAATCCAAACTCGAAGAAGGATGATAAGCACCCCAAGAAAAGATGATGTGGCTCTATTATCTTTAATAGAACTTGAAAATTTTTCTCAAGCAAGCAAAGATCCTTATTGGATAAAGGCCATGGAAGAAGAAATGTCTCAAATCGAAAAAAATGAGACTTGGGAATTGGTACCTCGCCCAAAAGATAAAAATATAATTGGAACAAAATGGGTATTCAAAAACAAGATGAATGAAGATGGACAAATCATCAGAAATAAATCCAGATTTGTTTGCAAAGGATACTCGCAAATCGAAGGAATTGACTTTGAAGAAACCTTTGCACCAGTAGCTCGAATGGAAACCATAAGAATGTTTTTAGCATTTACTTGCTCAAAAGGATTCAAGGTTTATCAAATGGATGTAAAGTCAACATTCCTGAATGGAGATCTCAAGGAAGAAGTTTACATGGAGCAACCAGAAGGATTTGATCTTGCTGAAGGAAAAGACTTTGTATGCAAACTAAAAAAGGCCTTGTATGGATTAAAACAAGCCCCTAGAGCATGGTATGCAAAGTTGGATCACTATCTGCAACAAGAAGGTTTCAAAAAGGGAGTGGCAGGTAGCAATCTCTACATGAATATGGACAAGGAAAAACTTCTGATCACTCTTGTTTATGTCGATGATCTAATCTTTGCTAGCAATGATGAAGAAATGAGCCATGAATTTGCTCTAAATATGTCCAAAAAATTCAAGATGTCAATGATTGGTGAGTTGTCTTACTTTCTTGGGCTACAAATATCTCAAACCTCTGTAGGCATGTTTATATCTCAAGCAAAATATCTTAAAGACATGCTTAAAAGATATGGGATGGAATATTGTGCACCTATGAGCACACCAATGACCACAGATTGTAAATTAAGCAAAGATGATGATACCCCTCAAATAGATGCAACTCTTTACAGGTCAATAATTGGAGCTCTCCTATACTTAACTGCTACAAGACCAGATATTATGCAAGCAGTAGCAATGGTAGCGATATTTCAGTCAAGTCCTAAACAATCCCATCTAGCAGTTGTGAAAAGAATTCTCAGATATCTGAAAGGAACAACTGATTTCGGTCTTTGGTATCCTAAGAGTTCAACTCTTATTGTGACAGCTTATTTTGATGCTGATTGGGCCGAAAGCGTGGATGATCGAAAAAGTACCAATGGAAATGCATTCTTTATAGGAGATTGTCTTGTATCTTGGCTCAGCAAAAAGCAATCATCTGTATCCCTTTCTATAGCTGAAGCCGAATATATAGCTGTTGCTGATTGTTGTACACAAATTCTATGGATGAAGGAAGCCTTGAAGGATGTCAACATAGAAACTAAGCAACCAATTACTATTTTTTGTGACAATACTAGCACCATCAGTCTTTCAAAGAATCCAGTGATGCACTCAAGAACCAAACATATTCCAATTAAATACCACTTTCTCCATGAACAAGTTGTTGAACACAATATCAGGCTGGAATACATCAATACAAAAGAGAAAATTGCAGATATCTTTACAAAACCTCTTCCACGAGAAGCATTTGAGTATCTTTGCCAAAAGATGGGGGTCATTGCTCTTGCATCACATTAAATCAAGCAGCATGTCAGGGGGAGCAGCATAACAGGGGGAGTACTTGGGCACCCCATTTTCCATTGATGTCAAAGGGGGAGAGAATTCTATAATATTTCCATCAATGACAAAGGGGGAGATTGTTGGTCAATAATTGTCATTGATGGAATATAAGCTCTCTTGATGAGCTCTCTTAATGGAAAATTGATAGATGTTGCACTATGACATATGATGACATACATGTGCACTATCATATGATGGCATGATGCTATACTATCATGATGACATGGAAGACACACCATGATGAAGAAGCTCTAATGATCTCTTATTGTCCCAATCACCTTTTGCACTAAAATTTCATGAACAGTCACAAAGAAAAATAAATTTAGACACCTTGGAGGCATCCTTTCACAATGAATCCTAGACCATATTAAAGAGGATTTTTCCCTCTTTCCAACGAGCTCTTACTTGCCCTCAAACTCCTAGTGGTTGAAGAGATATCGATTTTTTAATATTATATATCCCTATTTTTTATCTAGCCGGCCTACACTTCACACTCATGTCGACCTAATCCTTAAGACATGTCTCTTCATCTTTCTAGCATAGAATTCCTATATATATACATTTCAGTTCCTCATTTTTCAATAATTATTCAGTCATCAAGCACACAACAGATGACATTTAATTCACATCTTGTGAACTTATAAGCACAAAGGAAAAGAAGCATATAAATGGTGGATTATTCTTCGTTGGTGGATCATCTTTAGTGACTCGGACCTCCTACAGTGATTCTGGAGTGGCTCGGACTACCTACAGTGATTCTGTAGTGGCTCACAGTGGCTCTCTTTTTGGTGTGGTTTGGACTTCCTACAGAAAATATGTTTGGTAGTGGCTCGGTCTTCCTATTGCAGTGCAATGATCTGTCATATAGTCGTTCAGAACCTTGTGAAGAAAAGCAGACCTACTATGGCTCGTTTTTAAAGACTACAGGACAGAGCTTCGGACCAGTGAAATAAGGGCTTGGACCTGTTAATTACACCCTCCATACCTCATAATTGTGTTATATAGCTCGGACAGTCACTTGACCAAGGTTATAAAACTTCAGACCTCACCACAGAATTTCGGAACAATGAACCTGAAGTGTAAATCAGTGTTTCTTCTCAGCTCGGACAGAACATATCAGTGGTGTTGACCAGTGCTTCTTTCGATCTCGGATAGGACAAATCTGTGGAGGATTGGAGATACAACTGTGGAAAGCTCGGTGTAATAAATCTGTGGTGATACAACTATGGAATGATCACATAACTGTGGTTCATCATCATTTCAGTGATCAGAGTTTTCTGTGGATAGCTAGTGGAGGCATGAACAGTCAACAGTAAAGCTTGAAGTGATAACTGGAGGCCTGTACAAGTTAAAAACTTGAAGATCTTGGACAGTGGAGCAGTTAGTGGTTTGACAGTGGAGTTTTGGACAATAAAGAATATTCAGTGAACAAATTGGAAGTCTGGAACAAACTTGTGGAGAAACTGATGTAAGTTACTTATTCATTCTATTTATTAAAAGTTGAAGGATTGGTGTCCTAGGGGTTGGTGCCTCTAAACACAAGGTTGGAGCCTTGAGAAGTATAGGGTTGAAGCCCTAAAGGTCGGAGCCTCACCAAAGTCCAAGTTGGTGCTTGGCAACAGGTTGGTGCCTATTTCATTAAAAGGGTTGGTGCCCTTCACTCATCTATTGTATACTATTATTAAAAAAGGGATTGAAGTTCTTATTAATCCTTAATATCATTATTATACACCTCTCTGTCTTTAATTGTGAATAATCTAACTGGAAATAATTAACAATTGAAAATAAATACTGATTCACCCCCCTCTTAGTATTTCCAAAAATTGGTCGACGAAGTTCTTCACAAAGAGGTTTCTTTAGCAAACTCTTCTTTGAACGAGTATGGGTACATTTTCGGATCCCGCTGACCATTATATCAGATCGATATAATAGGTTTCTGAGTACATTCTGGTCAAGCCTCTGGACATTATTGGACACTAAGCTCACCAAGTTGACTGCATTCCATCCCCAAACCGATGGCCAGACATAGGTCGTCAAAAGGATGATAGTGCACATACTCCGCATGTACAACTCCAAGCATCCACGAACTTGGGATGAGATCCTCCCCTATGTGTAAAACAATTATAACATAGCTCTCCATAGCTTGAATAATCGTAGTTCCTTTCAAGTGGGTCTAAGATTTCAACCATTGTGTCTGATTGATGTTGCCATACCTCATGTGACTACATAGAAAAAATCCACACATGTAATATCTGAGGTTGATAAAGCAACTAGATTTATTGAATGTATCTATCACATCCACCAATAGGTTCACGACATCTTGGAGAAGTCAATTGCCAATTACAAACAGTGACATGATTAACATTGGGTGTCACACAAGTTTCATATGGGCGATAAATTTTGGATGCATTTACAGAAAGAACGCCTAATCAAAGCTCATCATAAGCTCAGACCACTTCGATATGGGCCTTACACCATTATCAAGGTTGTGGGAAACAATTATTTTGAGCTCAACATTCCCCCATTCCTTGGCCAACTCCTGCACCAAGGCAAGTGGCTCACCAGGGACCAAGTTCAACAAAAGTTTCCTCATCTCATGGAGGAACTCAACGTAATGGGGACCATTTCTTCTTAAGGAGCGAGGACTGATCTAGGTGTATATTGGTGGCCACTCGCCTATTCCACTTGGACCTCCACCATTGTTTCTTTCAGTTTTTCAGTTTCCTTAATTGTAGCACAGTTTACTATTTATTATTGTTTTTCGGGTCCTAAAATTTCAGAGTCGTTTTGAGGCCCTAAACGACAATTTTTGGGAAAACCAGGGCCAAACAAAGATTGTATGCCAAAGTTGATTCCCTAGGAAGTTGATGTACCAATTTACCTAAACATGGTCCATAGTTTTGGCTCTTTATCTCCAAGGTTTAGGTTTTTTATTGTTTATGGTTTTCCATTGTTTCTCAATAATAAATAGGCCTTTGAGCCTCATTGTAACATAGTTCAAAGGCATGTAGCTACCACATATCTTCTCAGAGATAAGCTACCATTTTCCGAGCTAGTTTATTTCCGTTTTGTCTGTAAGCATATTTCAGTCATTTGATTTTAATGAAATGGAGTTTTATTCCTTGTGTGCTTCTGCATTTATGTTTATTTATGTATTTTATTGTGTTCCTGCATAATTCTGGATCAAATATTTGGTTCTATTGGTATATGGTTTGATGCGGACAAATGATATGGACAACATGCTTGTGTTTGGTCGCTCTAATAATGACATGTGTTAATTGGATAAACATATGCACTAATTCTTTGATTAATAAAGAGACATAGCCTTAATAACAAATTCTGCGGAAGTGGGGTGTCTAACATTTAGTGCATTTAATAATGTGAAGAGCCTCATACAAATGAGGTGCGTGAAGGAAGTTTTTTCGCACAATGAAAAATTTCATTGTAAACTTCGCACAACATTAGAGTTCTTTGTCTCAACAATATTCGATTTTAGAGATGTTCTAATGTGTTTTGACTTGACATGTGATTTAAGTGACTTCAATTGTTTAAAAACTAGTATTGTGTGGAATAAAGGCATGTGGCAGAACTGTGCGAAGGGAGGAGGCACACAGAAATGTGGAACATTGAGGTAGAAAAAATGTGTTTGTTATTACACACACTTGTTATCCCGCACAAATCACAAATTAAAAACACATTTCATTTAATTTTGGATAATAAGTGTTCAATTCACAAATTCTCGAATAAATCTAAGTTTTATGAATATTTCGTGAACATAAATGCATATTAGTGTGGAGAACCTAACAAAATTTTAATAAGTAATGTGTCCATAGTTGCATTCGCGAGGTGTTCATCATGCATTTTTTGACATGCACGTCGTCAACGCATACTCGATTAATTTTCGAGGGGGATTGTTACGAATGGTTTTTTCCAAAGTGTGTTTTTACATACTTTGCTAAGTTGTCATTTTACTAGTTGTTGGAAATGTGGACATTCAGAATGTGGAAAAATCGACCAACCTTTTATTGAGGTGTGCGCAAGTTTTCCTGAACCTATGTGAGGATGTATTTCATTATGCAAGATACAGATATGTGGAGGCCCTGTTATGCGAAGACAACTTTTATTATGCAGGATTGGGGTGTTATGTAAAGCTAGAGTATCATGTCTATAAGGAAAGTTATGCACTCCTCACAATGGAAGCTTCTTCCACTATCGTTTTACCTATCTCTTTGTGTGGGATCCTTACAAAGGGATAAGTTCATTTTAAGATTTGAGGATTCAAAGGATTCAATAATATCTAAATTCATAGATGAACTCAAAAAAGTGAAACAAAATCCTAAGTAAATAACCTACAAGGAAAAATGAGTTGTGCCAATTCTAATTGTTTTGTAGGAAATATAACCCAAAAGCATCAAAGCATTCAATTACTTATTTATTTTTATAGCTTCTGGTCAAAGTTTGTTGAGTATCAATTAGTTTTGGTACATTTCTTTGACCAATTATGTCGAGACGCTCAAGGGGAGGGTGGGAGCTAATTTCTACTATTTTTTTGTGCAAAAAAAGGGTGCACAAGAAATGCGGGAGAAAGAGTGTGGAGAAATTGTGTGCGAGGAATTTTTTAAAGGGCATGGAATATATCAAGTCAAGATTTCTTCCTCTGCACTTTGCATTATAACACTAATTTAGTATGTGGAGTCAAAGAATTAAAAAAGGCTAATTTTGTGATATGTGTAGGAAATAAAAAGGATGTGCGGAGAAATTGAGTGCAAAGGAGTCTATTAAGGATCAGGGACTATATCAAGTCAAATTTTCTTCCTCCAAAATGAACATAAAGCTAATTTAGTATGCAAAGTTGAGGCATGGACAAAAAAGACTAATTTTGTAAGTGGCGATTTCATGAGTGAGTGCATGAGATGTTACTGCTTTGTCCAATGATGTCAAAGATGACGAATGTTCCATGTGCCTTATGTAAGAAATATGAAAAAAAAAACTTTGAAATGGTGTAAGAGAAGTGTTGGATAAGGGGTCTGTGGAGAACTGGTATGTGCGGAGATAAGGGAGTATGGAGAAGCACTTGGCACAAAAAAATCTTCGACTCTACCTCCGCACTATGCACAATGAAAGCATTCAACGCCCATCCACTCTTTTCGTACACTCTTTCTCCTTCCTCCGCATATCACGCCTCCTCACTCCCCCTCCCCGACCTTAGCTACTTAACCTCCAATACCAAGCTTCACAATTACAATTGCAAAGGATAATTCATCAAATCTGACATTATGCACACTAAAAACTTAGTACGCACAATAAAATCTATCCACAATAAAATCTATCTCTACATCTCCTAGTGTAATTGGATAAGTGGATAAAGCTCCTAGTGTAATTGGATAAATGGATAAAGCTATGTAAAAGGCATTATGCAAACTAAAAACTTAGTACCCATAATAAAATCTATCTCTACATCTCTTATTGTAATTGGATAGATGGATAAAGCTATATAAAAGGCATTATGCGCACTAAAAACTTAGTATCCACAATAAAAGCTATCTCCTCATCTCCTAGTGTAATTGGATAAATGGATGAAGATATGTGAAAGTGTAAACTCTTAAATAATAAGAAATTGCAAAAATGTGTGCATTCTCGAATAATAAAAATATGTAACCCAAAAGAAAAAAGAAAAAAATGCAAGAAAATGTAACCCAAAAAAAAATGCAGAACTTTAATCAATTAATTAGCCCTAAAGACAGGGACTTTACTAGTTGAATCGATTACCCTTATTATTTTATTACAATAACATATTTACTTAAAAATCACATAAATAATAATACTTTATTTCAGTAGTAACATATTTACTTAAAACTCACATAAATAATAATACTTATTAATCGCATTAGTCTAAAACACCCACAGAATAATTTAGAAATTCCAGTAAAATTTTGAAAAATTTCGAGAAAGATAATCTTGTTTATAGTTGTTAAACTTCAGTATTTTGGGTGCTCTAAGGGTTTTTAATAGTGCTGAATCTATTTCCACTATCAAAAATGCAATTCAAACACTCCAACTCCAACTACCTAATTTTTTGATTTTTTTTTTACAAAATTCCGACAAAAGACTGCCGTCCAAAATTGGGGTGACTCCATGCTGGTAGATCACACAAACCCTGATATCTGTTGTTGAGACCCACAAGGGGTTGTGAGGTCGAATGACACGACAAAGAAATTCAGTGGCGTTTTCAAGACTGACGGCGAGTCCGCGAGGGACCTCTCAGTTGTCGGCAGACGAAAGGATCAAGGTAGCCCAGAAAATGGATGCCTAGACCTGAAGGGATTAGATCAATCGACACAAGACCCAGATCCATCCATTCGTTAATCAAGTACACCACGTCGTTAAGCGAGGTAGTTGTTAAGTAGGAAATGGAGGAGTCTTTCTTTCGACGAATCGGGAGCTGATGTGACATCTCTCGATTAGCCCCCTCTAGCGACCCCTCCCTTCTCCGGCTCGATGGTGGACCCCGCGGTGGACAGCGACGGAAATTCCCCAGCGGAAACGACAACATGGACCCCACCCTCCGCCACCTCTCTCCCTCACGCCGCTCCTCCCCCACCTGCCACCCCCACCCGCCAACACTCTGCACGTGCAAGAAATTTCAATTTTGAAATTTGACTTCGTGCGGGTAATAACATAGCTCGACTATAGCTCAGCCCATCATTCGCAAAACTTCACCACAACTGAATGTGCTATGCCCATCCCAAGCAGCTCCAAATCTGCCTGTAAGCTTAGCCCATCAGTTATTCATAAATCCAGGGAGAAGCAGAGGTGAATGAATACTCAAAACTATTTTTTGTTAAAATTTGAATTCGAATGAAGGTCTAGCAGTTAGATATTCTCATACAAACAATACATCCATAGATTTGATTCATATAAATCATCATTCTGTTATTAAGAATTATCATTTCTGCCCTTAGTGGTTTCCTGGTGTCACAAACATGCATCATGTACAATACAAACTACACATCAAAATATATTTATTTAATATATTTTTCTCTTGGAGGGTTCATTAATTTCGTAAATATTATTATCTTTGTTTGTTGCTTCTTAAATTTATATTATAGCCAAAAATTGGTTGCTTCCTAAATATCTATTATATCCAACAGATGATATCAGTTGGTTGCTTCTTAAATGTCTATTATAGCCAACAAGTGGTATAAGAGAAACCAGGTGTAAGAGTAATGTTCAACAAGTGAGTTGATTGGAAAGAGGAGTGAGTTTGATATACTCCCATATCATTGCCATATCTTTCAGGTTTTAAGTGTTGGGAACTATGTTTTTTACATAAGGGTAAGGCACAGAGGTAGTGCACAAAGATAGACTTGTAGTGGGAGAAATCATGTGGAGACTTACACAAGAACCGATATGCAACCAGGATCTAATTTGTGTGGAGTGTGCGGTTGATACATGCATCCAGAGAGTTGATATATGAGTTGATTTTCCACTCTAGGGAAGGAAAATTTACAAATTATTTCTTGAATTAATGTTAATGTTAGAGAGTCATGTATTTTGTTAGCATCTAGAAAAATATTGAGGCAGATGTATTCTTGAATATGTTGCAGGAAAGAGGAGCCCACTTTATAACATGATGTGTGTGTGAGGCAGCTTCCTGAACATGATTTGTGATAGGATTTTTAATAGAGATACATTCCACAATTAGGAGTCAGTATAAGTGGTTGTGGTGAATTGTAGCATTACTGATAGTGTTGTGTTATAAATCGTTGTTGGAGGAGGAGCCTCATGGAGATGTATTTATCCATTGTTCCAAGGAGAGCTACATAAATAAGAGTTGAAGTTGAGAGGAGGAGTAGTATCAGAATTATAATGTGAAACATATTTTTGCATTAATCTTTGGTAAGTGGATATTTGATATGCATTTAAATTTTTTTTCTGTAAGCGCTTGAAAATCATTTTTCAGCGCCTACAGGAAAAAAAATTTAAATGCATATCAAATATCCACTTACCAAATGTGTCTTCCTATATGATACTACCTCACACTATCTATAGTCTTCCTTTTAAGAATCTATACACAACCATCATAACATCTTTATAGGGTGCTTATTTTTTTTCTAGTGTGAAAGTCTGACATGAGTGCTCTGTAGCTAAAAAATGTACGCACTGTGAAACTATGATGTTTCATTGCAGTGTGAAATTTTCTGGCACTTTAGCACCGAAGCCAATGTAAACACCAGATTTTAAAGGTCATTTCGTTTTTCAATGGAAAATAAAATTTAGGATAAAGGGTGTGGGAGTATGAACTGAAGGGATAACTGTCCAAATAAACCAAAGCTAGTACCCATAATAGAGCCCTACTGAACAATTTAAAGAAAATTATTTCCGTGATATGGATCTTTAAATTCTTTAGAAAAATAATGGCTAATAAAAACTTATGTGGCTATACCCTGAATGACCAAGGATGTTGGAAGAAATACCACAAATTGAAAAACAAATACAAGGATAGCTAATCAGGATAACTGTGTTTGTTGAGTATTTGGAGCATTCATATGTGTGATTCCAGACTCCCCTACCTTGGCTTCAGAAGGTCTTAATCTTGAAAAAGGTTTTCTCAAAAGCCGCCATTTTTGAGGCTTGTTCAACCCTAGAAGCTTCTGCTGCTGCATACAGAATGTTCTGTCTGCATGCCATTTCCCACCTCGCCATCCAATCCCATACCTGTCATGCCACACCTTATAGTTTAGCTTCATTGCATTATATTTGACTGGCCAGGAGAAGAACAAAATGAAAAAAAGAAAATGCTATTGCAATGAGTAATCTTGAATATAGCAATCTTATAAGTTAGCAAAATAGAAACCAAGTAGAAAATGTCCCTTGCAAAGAAATAACACAGAAAGAGCATGAAAAATCCGAGCAAGGAAATAATCTATATATCATGGTCTAGATTTTCTAGTACTTGGATGGTGCACCACAGGATGTGACCATTTCTTAATTTTATCCTCGCACCACTTGGACTCCTCCTATTTCATAAAAACTTATGTGGCTATACCCTGAATGACCAATGAGTCCTCATTCCATTTCTCATAAATTCAAACAAATCTAGACAAAATCACCATAATATGTTTATATGGTGCTTAGGTTTTCCAAGTGCAAAAATCTGACATGTATTGTGCATAGTGCAACATGGTGTAAAACCTTTTCCCTCTGCCCACTGGAAGTGTGGAACTGTTTGATGGTTTGAGAGTACAGAGTAAGGAGCTAGCAATATCCATTTCAGTGTTTTGATGTCTATGCAAATATTAATGTGATGGGTTTGTACAGTTATGAAGAGTGAACCATGACCATGGAAGTTCCCAATGTCTTCAATTCTGTGTCTCACACAATGATCATGACGTGCATATCTGGTGTTTAGTCCTCAAATTTCCAATGTGGAGCTCTGATCATGGTGTTCACCTTAGTGAAATCTATGGGAACATGTCTCTCTTTATGAGGAGGGATGGAATTGACAGGCAAATTATTTGTGAAAAAGGTTATTTTCTTGTTCAATATAGTCAAATTTTTTAGCATCCCATCCACATTCTATGTTAAAATGATTAAAATGAAAATCAGCCTTCCATGTTAAAATAATTAAAATGAAAATTAGAGTTGATAAAACTGTCTATGTAGCACAACATTTTTGAAGCTGGGGTTCTTTTCTTACCACTTTGCACATACGAAAATACAAGATTTTCTCATTTCTACAGCCAAGAGATGGCACATGGAATGTGCTGCACCAAAAGAGTCAAACATTGTAAAATTCAATGGGATAGTTCCATCATGTGGTAGCATGTGGGCAGATAGAAATTTCAAAGGTTTGTTAGCAAAATGATTCACTTATTTAGGTAGGAATAAGTGCCAAGCACATGGCTAGTATAGAAAATACCTAGATTATGGTAGAGGGTTTACTTGTCCAATAGGGAAAGAGCTTCTGACTTAGTTTAGTCTAAGTTGGATGGGAGTTATGCTCATAACCCATTATTTCTTATTTATTTAATAGTAGACATGCATTGTGCACATTATCACAATATATATGTTTAGGTCATTTGCATCCAGTGTCTACTTTGAAGATTAGACATTGTCAAATGATTGCATGCTATAGGTGTAGAATAGGGGGAAAAAAAATGCTTACATAGATAGAAACATTATTAGAAGAATAATTGCATGATTTTTAGCTACAAAAGGGTGTTGTTAAGGAGGAAAATTGCACACGAGTTGAACAGAGCATCTCATCTCAGTTCTAAGAACAGTACAGAGGAACACTTGAAATTAATGGTTGGAATGGGTAGAATGAAAAGCTTGGAATGGCTAGAATGAAAAGGAAGAACAGATGAAATGACACGCAATCCTCTACTCAAACTTTCGATCTCATCTGCTCTAAATTTTGATTCTGCATCATTCCAAGTATCTCATGCTTTTATTTTCTGAGCAAACCTATCTTTTCCAAACCCTGATTGGACATTTGAACAAACCTAATTTTGATTTTATTCAAGGAAGTGAGGTGCTCTACAAATTTGGTAAAGTTAGGAAGTGTGTTCATGTGTGCAAGGTGTCTTGATTTTATAGATTGAATCTGATATAAATGCATACATGTTTGATATTAATTTATTGTTTTTTTTTTATGTTGTAGGTTTTTTAAGTGTGGACAATGGTGGAAGAGTGGACATTGTGTATCGAAGTTTCATGTCGTCCAAATCTTGGACAAGCCACAGTTAAATATGTGCTTTACAATCCAGCGTGAAATCATGTGGTGCACAGAAACATAGATCTACACGGGAGGACAACTATATCACTCTTATTGAGGGCTTAAAAGTGGCAAAAACCAATGTTGTCAATGGTATTGCAGTTTACATGAACTCACAACTCATCTGCAATCAGCTCAATGACATCTTTGAAGTTTGAAAAGCAAATTTAAAACCCCTATACAAGGAAGCAATAATGTGGAGCTCTCAGTTTAAATCTTTCAGCATACAATGGCTTGCAGACATTCATAGGATGTCCACTTATATACTGGTGGCAGGAATGTCAAGTGTATATGCAGGTGTCAGAGATGACACCGGATCACAGTTTATTGCAAGTGAAGTCATCAATCATCATCAAGATAACTCTCAAATATGTGGATGTGTTATTCTTATAATTTTTCTTGGGGCTATGATGGCATGGTTCTTTCACTAGAGAAGAACCGATTGTAATTTTTGGATGGTTCGCGATATAATACATGAATATTTTTGAGGGTATAATTATTTTATGTTGTGTTATTTTGCCATGTATCATGAAACTTTTCAACCAGAAATTGATTATTGTTGTTCAAAGGACAAATATTTTACAGTAGGCATTATATTATGCAATGTTTTCATAATGACCATGCAGGTAGTACACCTTTATTTCTGTGCATGAATATTTGTTTTTGTTTTTACTTCCTTGGGATCTAATACATGATAGATTAACATGGATATTTTTCAGAATAGTAAAATAAAACTTAAAAACAAATTTGACACTCTATAGTAGGAATTCTATATAATCAAACAGCTGAGCAAAGCAACTCAACAATTCTATATAATAAACCCTCTACTCATTCAACATTTCTATCTAATCAAGCAACTCAACAAATCTATATAATTAACCTTGTGCTCCATTCAACAATTCTATATAAATAACTCTAACTAATGTGCTGCATTCAAAGCATTGCAACAGTACATAATAATGAAACCCACAATTTCAAATGCAAGTCAACTGTTCAATTCTCATGCAAAGTTTTATCACAGATTTTTTTATCTCTTTCATATCATCCCATCAATTACAAAACTTGCATTTTAGAGTCACATATAGTCAACTCAATCTGAAACAACATCAATAGGGAGTGGCTCCAATAGGGCAGCACCTGCTCACCTGTTCATGAAGCTAATCTACATGCAGAAAGCTACAAAGGCTCAATCTAACCAGACAAACAGTGACTTCCTACCACACACTATTCTATTTGAGTTGTTCCACTGTATTCATTCAGGAATGTGGTCTCCATATCATAAATTTCCTTATCAATGCTTGAAATATGATGAGCTCAGTGTTTCCAGAACAAATTGCAGTTGTTGCTTAAAAGTCACATGGAAAATTGTGGCTAATAAGTCACATAGCCATCCTAGTTAGTCTGCCTCTTAGTCATAATGGTTAATAGAATGCAGTGTCAAAATAATGTGAGAGATTTAATAGTGATTTTATATGTAATGGATAAAAACTAAAGAGGTATGTTGGTGGCCCCTTTGTCTTTTGAACAATCCATGAACATGAACATGAATATGGGTTTCTATAACTCAATGGCTTTGTAGCAGCAGCAACAAGTAAAACATCCACAACAACAACAATTTGCCCATCATCAACAACAACAAGAAAATAATGATAAATGATGCCAACGAAATGTGCTATTGAGGATTTAGTTATGCAAAACACATTAGGTTTGACTTGTATTTAGTTATGCAAAACACATGAGATTTACCCTGCAAAACTACCATGACATGTGAATCTTAAATAGACAATGGTGCAGTGGGTGCTGTCTTTATTTGGAGATGAAGAGTGACCAAATTTGCGTATGGATTCAATGTATCAGTTGAAGATTAAATTACTTCTATTTCTCATGTAGTATATATATGAATAAAGAAAGTGATGTTCTGAATTAACATTCTCCACAATCCAATATCTGGAAGTAAATGATTGAAGGATGGAGATAAACTTGTCAGCTCAATCTCTTTACATAGTTGATCAGATAATGGAGATAAAATTGTGCCAAAAAAGCATTTTAATTCCCAAACCACTTTGATATCTTCAATTAATCTTCTCCACCATCTAATGTTTCATTCTCCTCAAACACATTTGATCAAAGGATGGAGATAAAAATGTTGCAGTTAAATTTGAAATCACAAAATAGTTTGAGGCATTTACAGAAAGCACGCCAATTCTACTACTCCAATGATGTGCCTATGTATTACAGTACTATCAAGCAAATTTACTGTTTTCCAACACAACATTTAAAAGTAAACCACAAATATCCATTAACTGCATCATCGAATTCCTGATGTTCTCTTTTCATTTATATAGAAAAAATGAAGTACATGTACATACTTGCAGCTTATCAGAAGCTGGAATAATTTTAAGCTCTCCTAACCCTAGCTAGGGAAACCAATATAACCCTAACAACAAAGTCCTCCACACTGGGAATCACGTGTAACCAAAGCTGGCCACTCCACCATGAATCCTCACCAACATAGCATCACAACTGGTATGACATTCATCGCATGAATGTCGGTATGCCGGACAATAAACAAAAAGATGCAGTTTCTATCACAACTTTTTTCTGAAGCCAATTTCTGTGTTGTCTCCAAGTTCTGTGATGTAAGTGACCCAATCATCTTCGGATAGAGGGGGACCCATTGAAGATGTAGAGACTCAAGACTATATTTTACTAGATGAACGCTAGGCTTTAACTTACCCCAAAAAAAAAAAAAAACATAATCATACCAGTTCCGAAACTCAGTAAAATAAAATCACTTATACTCAAATCCATAAATTAAATTCAATACATATAAATCCATTTATTATTGATCATAGGCACAATGATGCATTATAAAAAAAAAACACAATACAATTAACACATGTACCGTTCACCCTTAGACGGGAACCAACTTGACTTGCTGCAACTTACTGCTACTTGAGCTCCTTTGCTGTCATCTACCTCCACGCCTGAATGTTGTCGTGCTCAAGTTGAATGTAGTGACTCACCGGTTAACCTCCCAGCCTACTCCTTGGGTACTCTCCTTCCCCGCGAACCCCCAAGCTGCAATGGGGTTGTACAAACAAAAGAAAATTCTAACTGATAGAGGTGAGCCTCTCTTGGCTCAAGAGTCCCCTCTCTATAACACTCTATCTCACCAAACTCAACTATAGCTCATAACCACTCAATTTTGACATAATCTCCTCCATCCAACAATAGGGTAAAACCAAAAGTCCTTTTCCCCTTCCCTTTCCCTTTCTTTTATAGAATGTTTCATAGGTGACACTTGGAACTTCATGCATAAAAATTATTTTTTTATTAACCCAAAATTTGATTATTCACCCACCCATGTGTCATCCTCTCATCAAGACTCTCCAAAATAGTTTACTTAATTATTTATTTAAAATAGAAATTTTTCTCAACCCAACAAGACTTCCTATTTCTTCTCCTAGTTGTCTCTTGATTCCCCTTTTCTACTCCTTAATTTGTGTTTATTACTGCAGTTAATTGATAAGCCTTAGTTTTGGTCCCTTAAACTACCTCAATTTTCATTTATGATGAATATTCTTATGTTGGCTCTTGCCACATGGAAGTTCTCTAATTTCTCAAATTTTAATTTATTAATCTTATTATAATTCACCACCCTTTTCTCTTAATGAAGTTTTTAATAAATCTTTATACTTAACTCTATGTCCCTCTTTTCCCTTTTTTGCCTAATTAAGTTACTTATATACATTATCCATTTAATATTTTGTTTTATCATGGAAAGGGTAGAGTTATCATGGTAATTAATTTATCTCTTCCTATTCCTCCCTTACCCTAAGTTTTATTCTTGATTTAATTCTTTTGATTCTAACCTCATATATCATTTGTTATGAATTAGTTGGATTTCATATATTGATTATATTTATTAGTTCTTTAATGATGTCGAGGGTCGAGTTTAGTCATGCCCTTCAAGAACTTCCATTCGAAGTTCCAAGGGTGCCATGCCTAAGAATTTATTTATTTTGATGCCAAGGGTGCCAAGTTGGTCGTGCCCTTCAAGAATTTCTCTTAAAATTCCAAGGGTGCCACACCACTTGCCCTTCAAGAATCCAATGGTTACGAGGGGAAATTATATGTGCAACTACAGAGACCCTTATCATCTCGTATGTTTCCTGCTATAGTGAGACTAATGGTGCTGGGGATCAAGGAATCCGCCTTGATGCACGCCCCCCAGAAATCCTCGTGAGCGAACCCAATTTGGGACCTGCTCCCACGACATCATGATCTTCAAGGCGAAGGTGTTTCGACCTTTCCAACCTAAGTCATGGTGGGAGTGCTAGTAGGTGAGATCAGGGACACCGTCCCACCCCTCCCATGAAGTTCCATCTAATTGTACAACCCCATCAGCCATATGTGAGTCATTCGGCCAAGAAAATAACATGTTCCTGCAACCAATGACATATCATCAGAGTATATGTAAATATACAACAGTTTCACACTGAAATTAGAAGTTCAAATACAAAATATTTATTTCTGTCAAACCAGATATTGTCAGCTCATCATATGCGAGTGCCTCTGGTGGTTTCCTGTCATACTCAATAATCATCAGTAACAAAGTTTCTTAGTGTTAGTCATTATCACAATAGAAACATCAACATGACCTATTCCTTCACATCATTGTTTATTTGAATTATAACTAATGTAAATAGCTAACCTATGGTACACATCCATCATGTTTATCATACTCATAACATCAATGGTAATTTAACATATCCATCAAAGCCATCGCCATCGTAACATCAATAGAAAACCTACCTATCCCTTATAAGGAACATATCCATCAAGTCTATCATCATCATGATGTCAATAGAGAACATACATATCCATCAATGATGTCATCATCACAATATCAATAAAGAATGTACATAACCATAAAATCCACTAATATTAGAGTCATGTGTCTGGATACTCAGCCTGAGGTCCTCAAATAATAAAGTATGAAGGATCAGTGTTCATCAACCAAAGTGGGGCACTACATTCACCCTCTAAAAATGACTTTGCCCCGAAGTCCTTAGATTAGGGAAGGAAATTAAGACAAGAGATGCATATCCTTAATATCCTCATTAAAATCTGTTATCCCTACTGTACATGTTGTTCCTTGAGAAACAATTCTTGGCTGTGTACAAGAATCCGTGCTCAAGACATTAAAGATTATGTCACAAAAATGTATATATGTGTCTCTGTTTCTTAACCCTTTAAATATTAGTAATATATTTACCAAATATCAAATCTTTAGGAGCCATGCAATGCCATATTCCCTTTATACTGAAGTGAACAGATGAAAGAAAGAGAAAGAAAAGGATTTTAACTTGTCATGCTGCGTTACACAGAAACTGTCATTATAAAATCCAGAGGAAGTGGAAAACATATAAGTTAAAGAAGAGGAGCGCCCATTAAGGATATTTAACTCTTAGACATATAAATATCAAGAGACCTGCAACTCTAATCACTCTACTTTATTCACAGAAATGTAAATGAAATGGAAACCAAGAAAACTCTTCAACATAGATGGAATATTGGAAACTTGCAAAACTTCTTTATTCATTCGATATTGCTCAGTACAAAATTTAGCCTTCAAAGGTTCAAAACTCGGACCCTTCTTCCTTCTTTCAAATGTCTTTAAATACAAGTTGAACCAAACTGGTTTCAGTTATAAAACTGATTCTAACTGACTGTAACTACTTAACTACTTTATGTCACGGAGGTATATGCCTCAGTAACATTTCATTACATTGCATCATTTGATTTGAAAATAAAATAAAAGATGACAAATCCTAATCTAAAGGAACTGATGTTCCTGGAACAGCAACTAATTCAATGATTTCTTGCGGCTGTACGGTCACTTGTGGCTGCTTGGCGGGAAATCCTTTTTCTGTATCAATAGTAAACTTCTTACATTCCTTCCAGAGCTTGTCTTGAGTTATTGGAGCACTCTTATAACGATGATATTCTACTGTGAAGGCAACAATATGATTGTGAGTGAGGTTACTTGTAAACAACGTTTTCACCATCCACAGTAGAAGGAAATGTCTTTGTAAGAAATTGAAGACTGTTTCTCCCTTTAGTATCTGCGTCTTCTCATGTCGGCCATCCTTGTCACCTCCTCATAAGCTTGCCTTGTGTTAACAACAAAAGGACCTACACTCATGGGCAGCTTGTACATTAACCCCTTCTTCATTGGAAGAAAATGAATTTGATCCACATTAAGACTTTGCCTTATAAATTCCAGAGCAAACAGTCTCATGGGAACAAATGTTGGAAGCCTATAAGGCTCAACACCAACTCCATATAGCCTTATTTCAGAATGGTCTTCAAAAACAAACCAGTCTCCATATCTACAATTAGGTCCTAATTGCAAGAACTCCCGAGCCTTTGGCAAGAAACAGGGAGGCCGAGTTCCATTGAGAATTCTATAAGCAGTGGTCATAAAATTTTCCACAAATTCAAATAAACCAGCTTCATTTTCTTCTCTTCTGATCAAATCAGTCCAAAGTAGAACTGACTGCTTATTCTTGTTGCTATCCATTATATTCAAACCAATACCCATAAACTCTTCCACATTCTGGTATAAAAATAGGTAAACAATTAATGAGGGAAATCTAAAATAACCTGTTAGTGGGAAAGAAAGAAACTGAGAATTCACCACTTCTTGCCAAAAGGACGGAATATCTAACACCACTCCTGGTTTCATCATAAGAGTAAACATCCCCAGAGTTGCTTTGTCAACTTCGCCATCATCTTCTCTCCCCAGAATCTCCATAATACAGCTGAGAACTGACCTGTATTGAACATTAAAAGCATCCAAACCAAACTTTCCCGAACCAAACTGGGTCTTCTCCGGACTTGGTACCAAAAATGACATGCAGCGGTTAAATTCTTCAATTGAGAGCTCCTCAAAGTATTGAACCAGCGAATCTTCTGAGAATTGCAAAGGAGAATCATTCTCTGGGAAGCATAATGCCTGACGCATTAATTGAGCTGAAACCTGCAAAACACTTTCTCCCTGAGAGTTCATGACATAACATTTACCAGGGTACATGGACGAGACCAACCAGGAGATGAACTCAGGAAAAACATGGGTCTTAGGGATGCAGGCGAACAGCACTCCAGAACTCTGCATAGCGGAAAACACAGGTGACTGGTCGGTGTTCAAGGTCACTTGATAATGCAAGAGAGGGTGATTGACAGAGGAAGCAGTATCACAGACGTCTTTCTCACTATCTAGGAGAGGGCTCAGAGTGGACAGACCAGACATAGACGCTCGTTTGGCCATGGCTGACGAGAATTTTGAAAACAATTCGGTGCGAAGGTGGCGGGACGGGGTTTGAAACAGAACAACAATCACAAATGAACCGCAACGGAACGGCAAACTCGACTTTATAACAATGCAAAACGCAATTAATGCAAAGGTGACGTGGGACAACACGTATGCGGTTTTTCCAACTGTTTGACACTTCAGAGAATGACGTAATGCGCGGGGTCTGTGAGTACGGCCGAGACCTTCAACCAATACCCCCCGCAATCCATCGGAGCCGTTGATCAACGATTTTCGTAGATCTGACTAGTCAACTGCGGGGGGTCGGGTTTTGATAACCGGCGAGCAAGTTGACCCCCCCGCAGTTGCTTATCCAAAAGCTTCTGCGCGTGATCGCGACTTCCGCTCCAGAAGTTGCTCGACCTTTATGATAAATAAAAAATATAACAATCTAATGTTTGCCGCTCCACAAATAAAAATGAAAATGGGAACACAATGTATTACTTCTTCGTATTTCTCCTATACTAAAGTATAAACATTATACTATAGCATATTTCGGATCTTTAGAAATATTTTTTCAAAAACACTTTTCTTTTTCCAAAATTTCAAAACTTAACATAAAAAATGATATGCGGATAGAATGATCCACAACACCAAGTATCCTCAATTTTTAAATCAATCAATTTCTCCCTGATTTTTGTCCATTAAGGAATACCGAAATGTTTGAGGGTCATACTCAAACATCTTCCATCTTCTTTATGGTTCACTTTATGTAAGTAATATAAACATCATATTTACATTTTAACTTTGATTACCTCTCTTATATAGTGTTTAAATGGGCTTGGGTGATTATGTGTCGCATGCTTTGACAATCAAGCCCCACAATTATATTTATCATTCTTGATGCCAATGCTTTTAGGGCACACAACGTCATTCAACAATGTATAATATGTGTATGGATATGCCTAATACATTACATCAATATTCATTTTGTAACAAATGTGGACTACTTGGGAACCCTTAGTTCGTATAAACACCATCCCCAAGTAAGTTAACAAAATATCTACAACTTACATATGTTTATTTCTCATATATTAACACTATTGATTTCTTATGAAATTAAAATGATCATAGTTATATATGTTTAACATCTATCACCATGAAATATCTCACAAGAGAATGTACAATTAGTGAGTGACCATTAACTCAAACCACATGTGTAATGAACCTACGTCAAGGTGCATCAATTCTTCTTGTGAATTAATCTCAACTACATCACTTACACCACGTAGGTTTAATTAATAAAATGGATTTTAGGCTAGAAATCGTCACATAGTAGATATCCTTTAACATGATATCATTAATATCGTTATATGATAAAGCTCCAACAAAAATAAATAAAACCATACAAGTATATGATAGGCTCCAAAAACTAGCACTCAATATCAACCTATATCAAATTAGTAATAATCCTTTTGAATTTCTTAGCTGTCACATATTTGAACCTAAGAGTATTGTAATTATCAATTTCAATGTGTCTAATCATCATTGTCTCAACAATCACCTAAGCTAAACTCCTTCATGTATCACATGCATGGCACGTCTCTACCGTGCAATTGTTGAATAATATGTATGAAAATGATCAAATTATATCTTTCACCCTTCTCGCAATCTATATAATGCATCCACCTTTATTTCATTGCATTTAACTTGCATTTGGTTTGCAGCATACACAAGGTCACTGGTTAATATGTATTAATGACTCAATGATGTTTGCTATTGGCACACCATATCAATATACATTGACACGCACATACGCACACATATATTACCACACTAAGTTATTTATTAACCACAACTTTTCCATGATTCAACTCATCCTAATACTAATGCTACAATAAAATTTTATTTAGTTGAGGGCTATCCATAATGATACTTAACACACATGTGTATATCTCTAGACTAACTATATTAATTTATAGAGAGAGTTATTTAATTTTATCTAAGTCATGAATTTCATTCCATAATCACTATGGAAGAGAGAGAGGTTTTAAAAGTTATGTCCCTTACTTAGAAAGGTCTCATAAGGGAGATATAAATTACAAGACTCTTAAGATATTTGTTGAATCATATTTTACTAAAGTGTCCTGACTTAATGTCCATATTATGTAATACATTACATGAATATTATATTATATTTGAATCAAATAAATATAGATTATTATTAAAATAAGAAGACTACAACATGCTCATCTAAACACCCCATTAGGATTCAATATAATAATACAACAAGAAAGTTTCACTTACCTTAAACTATAATAAAGTTAAATGTACTATACTATTTTAAATCCACTAAAAATTTTAGCAATATAATTTAATGACGGATAAACTAATCAATTAGTTAGACTATGAAATAAATATTCCTCAACCTATTCTTCATATATGCAACCCATTCTACAATACTTGCCTTCCCCAATTAATGCAACAAATTTTATGTCATAGAAGAATAAGTGAGTTGTTTAAAATATTCTTGTGATATGAAATTCTATTTTACAGAATTGATAAAAGAAGTTGACTATTTAGTGAATCAAAGTAGACGAATTCAAAATTTTGAAGTCCCTTGGGTTAAACATTTAGTGCTTGTTTCCTTTAGAATTGTTAAAACTACCTATCTCAATGAATTGTTGAAATATGGGCGACTGAAGCCTATTATGGAAAATAAATTTGCAGACCTATCAGAATTCATCTTAAGCTTCTTCTTCTTTCCTTTTTTTTTTTTTTGGTGAATCTACTTATAACCTCGGTAAATCTACATATTTACGTTTTACTTCTCTCTAAATTTATGCAAATAGTTGCATAATTTGTGGTGGTTGGGCGGTAACTCGTTTTTTTTTAATAAACACCTTTTATTCACCTAAATTTAAAAGATATGCTAAATAGCTCTTGGATTTCACTAACCATTTAATTTACATGGTTGCTCATGATTATCATTATGTTAAACATGAAATTGAACATTCTTTATATATATATATATATTCTAATCTTAACTAATCTCTTTCAATACTCACTATTAACATGTTAACCTAATTTTCACAAAATATTATACTACACCATATTGAAAGTTGTTTAATATTCCATTGGGTCAATACCAAAAACTCTATCTGAATGAAATATTTTTAAAATAAAATAAAAATTGATAGAGTTTAATTCATTTTTAAAATATCACCAACTTATTGCTTGACCCAGTCAATTTTGAAACTTATCTTGTAACATCCTCGTAATTCTTATTATTATGATTATTTTCTTTGCGCACTGTAGAATACCACTGATGGTAATTTAGGAAAGATTTGATTTGGTGTTCTAGTGGCCTGAAAAACTTGTTTATTTAGAAGTGGTCTTAGAGGCCTTCATTTATCAAAGTTCAAAATCACTTGAAGCCAAACTATATATATATATATATATATATATATATATATATTCTTCCTACTACCTTCTGTGGAATCTGTGACACTTCTCCATTAAAAAGTAAAATAAATAAATGATCTCAATAAATAAATTAATAATCAAAACTTGAAACTAACTATTAAATACAACCAACTACAAGCAGTAGCAAATTGAGAAACATTGATATATAATTCTCTCTGAATGTGCAAAAATATATCTTCATTCAACCACGGTTTCTGAACACAACCTCCTTGATAAAATCAACGAGAGCGTTGAGTTGGATGTTGGCTCATTGCAATCTACATTTCTAACTAATCGATTTTTAAAAATTGAACTTGTAAAAATTTTGTGCTAATAATCCATGATTATAAAAAAACTCTTCTGAAGAATTAGATGGATACCACCATTTTCCTTCGCAAACAACGATTCACAAAGACAATTTTTCTATTTATAATATATGTATATCTTTCTTCTGCATATTCATTGAAAATATAAATGGATGGAAATGCTACCTTGGAGTGGAGTATCATGTGCGTATCATTATATATAGGTGGAATAACTTCAAAAACCAAAGACAGTAAACCAATCATTGACTCCACCCCTGACGGGTGAACAACTGGCACAAGCATACCTGGCAACACACACAGCCACCCTTCTCGCATTGCCAATTGTCAACTGCGATGAAGAACCGCCATGCTCGATCAATGGTATGGGTGATCACTTGCGTTGGAATGATTATACAGCGATCCTGCCAGGTTGGCCTGTCAGCGCCCGGAACGGAAGTTTTGCTTAAGGTAAGACACCACCCTCTCTCACCCCAAACGCTCATGCAAAGCTTGCTGCATGCAAGGGCTTGGGAGACGAAGAGGAGGTGCGCAACTCATTCTGTGAATTTCGCTACTCTGGCAGGGTATGTATCGGTCTCTATCGTCATTTTTATGAAGTATATAACTCATATTAGGACCTGGCTTGAATATTGTAGGTTTTTTGGGGATTCACTCTTTTTTTTCTAGTCGTTTACCCCACTGCAAAACCCTGTTCACCCCTGTTTTCGGGACCCATGTTTATCTTTCATTCTCTGCATCTTTAATGCTATAACCAAAGATAATCATAGTTTATGGAAACCTTCGCATGAGATGTGCCTTGATGTTATAATGGTTCTACAAAGTTCTGATTCTTGTTGGGTTAGAATCTTGGCGCCTACCGGATGCTCTCTTACTTCCATACTTCGTTGCAGTTGCGCTCAAATCCGTCTTCAAGCTTTCCGTATCTGTCTTCAAATGCCCCTAAGTCCTTATTCTCCATTTTTCTCATTCTCTGTTTGGATTTTTGAAATGCATGTAATCAAGGCTTTGTGGCGGAAGATGACCCAGGTTACTATGATTTACTTCAGCTGTGGCTCTAGAGATAGCATCAATAAGTTAAAGTCTACCCCTAAGTCTAGGGTACAGCTTCCAAATCCTAGGAATCGTTCTCAGTCGAAATATATAAAAGAAATTTATGAAGAAAATGAAAACAAAGGGTCCATCTGTATTACGGTTATTACTTGTCTGTATGTTCTCCTGAATAGGAACAATTTCATCATGGTGAAACGCTGCCTGCGCTCTGAAACAGCCAAGGGTAAACAGAAGATTCAGCAGGAACATGTGCCAAAGAAACGAGGAAGAAGAACTAACCAGGAGCATTTGGAAAATCTTGTAGTTAACTACATTTTAGGCAATTCCTCTCTAGCCCGTAATCAAATTCGTGGTTGGGAAAGAGATCTTCAAACGGACCCTGAAGACAATGAAACTGAAGCTGAAATTTTCGATTTCATACAGGACCCTGGCAACACCCGAGGTCGCCTTACCTTATTTAACCAACCATTCATACATATTGGTTAGTGAAATGTCTTCTGGCAAAAGCAATACAAAGTGTTCATCCTCCAGAGTTCAAAGTCCAGCCAAAGACAGAACTATATCTCAAAGATCTGTTGGAGAATATTGAAAGCCACCTGCAGCATATTAAAATTACCCAATATCAAGCAACCGACCACATTCAGAGAATGGATGACAGGATGGGACGTATGGAGAAGCTGCTCCAGCAGATGCAACAGGTTGACATGCCTAGGTCTCATGCCAAGGACCCAGCCCCAGTTTCCTCTTCAGATGGCTAGTTTGAATAGTTTTTTGCTTTATGGTTTTTTTGGAAGTATGTGAACTTATTCTATGTTATATGCTTGAACATATTGCAATAGTAGGAGAGTTAGCTAATGCGATTTATAGAAGGAAGAGACAATTTCAATTTTGGCAAGCTTTCAATGCACTCAGATGGCCAACAAACCTGGTTTCCTACGGGCATGTTGAGGCCATAGTATGAATATTATATTGTAGCCTGTCCTTCAATTATAAATAGAAAATAGAAAGGTCCCACCTAATTTACAGAAAAATGTGATACCATATGCAATAAACTAATTGTTGATTTCAATTAAAAAAAAATTAAAATTTTTTATAATAATAATAATAATTAAATTAAAATTCACTTAGCATTTTTGCACATCATACAATATAATTCATAAGTTGCAAAGCTAGCAATTAAATCACGTTCTCTCCATTAATTAATCTAAAATTTCTTCAAGAGTCAAATGGTCAAAATATAGTAAAAATATATATGAACATTAAATTCAAAGGACGTGGATCTTTCTTCAATCATAAGGTAATCGATTCCTCCAACTTCTTGAAACCCCTAACTCTTCCAACGTTCACATTACACTAGCCCCTTCCTTAGCTCTCAAACGACCATCATTAGAGTCCCTTGACCTATAAAAAGGAGGTCCATACCTATCTTAAAATATATGGCTTTAATGTAAATATGAAAGAAAAAGTTCTGAAAAATTAATCGGATTCCCTGAGGCTAACGCAAGCATCTTCTAGGAGGAATAAAATTCTTTGTACATGGTTGAAGGTCTTTGAAATTTCGACTATCTTGAGACACAATCGTTGGAGTTACAAGAATTAATTGTATCTTTTTTTTTTAAAGGTTTATTTGTGTATAAGATTCATGCTTCAGAAAACAAGGGCTTTACTTTTGTCACCGTTTTGAGAAGAAATGAAATTTTGGGCATGAGTTACGTGGAACTCTTAAGAGCGAGTTCATTTCTGACGCAATCTTTGAAATATTACTCTTTTCCAAGAGTTGTGAGGTGTATATTTTGGGTGGTCATTAGTTCCAAACCCTCGCATCATCGGGATGCCCACGGTGTGCACCACTCCGTCTTAAAACGCAACAAACATCGCAACACCGCATCCTCGTAAAAAGGAAAAAGAGAAGAGGACTCCCCTCCCCTGCCAAATCGATGCCCTGGATCGGCATATGCAAGGGCAACCGGTCCGATTTATCGCATTCGCCGCCGGATTGTGCAAAGATCATGACACGGAAGCGTAAAGAGCAGGAAATCCGTTTTCCTACTTTCGTATTGCATCGCATCACCAGGGATCCCACACAGAGAATCTTTGATGGTGGAAGCGATTCACAGATGCTTAGAAACCATAGCGACTCAAACTCTGGAGGAGAAGGTGAAAAACCTAGTCACAAGTCAACCCCAGCTTCAGAAGGGACATAATTTCCACGAATGAAACGAGAAGACAAATAAATAGTTTAGATCAGTAGTCCATAGGCCTGTGTAAATGATATTTAGTCATGTATTGAATATGTATAGGATGATGCATATCCATGGTTCTCATCTAATGATTGCACACGAGCTGTTTTCTGAAGTTGTGGATGGAATAATATTTCAAAGCCCAACTTCAGTGTTGCTTGGGAAGGCTTGATCTTCATACTGCTAATGTATATGACAATTAGGAAGTTCTATGAGGTTCATTGCATATGAAAATTTGTTTCTTTCAATTATTTTGGAAGTAAAAGGTCTAGACTATTTTTTTTTTTTAATGCTGCTTAAAAGCATGCAGGAAGGACATCTCTTGTGAAAAGAATATCAGTGCCCTCATCCACAATTTACAAGACATTGGAGAGTTCTCACCCGCAGTTTATCTTCCTTCCAAATCTTTTTAAAAGTCAATGTGTGAACCAATCTAAAAAACATCGCAGATGCCTTATTTACTTTTGTAAGTTAGGGAGATTGTCGAAGGTGTACATTCATCCATATCATCCTTGATCTTGAAGTTGTTGATGATCATCAATATGATAGAAAAGTTGCATTATGATGGTACATTCTGCCACAATGCTTTCCACTCATGCAAGGGAGAGGCTTCTACCCTGCTTCTAATCCTCATTGATTGCCATGACATAATGTTTGTCAAGGACATCAATAGCAGGGGGATTTATCTAAAAGCATTCACATATAAGTGTCTCTTGTGCTAAAAGAGGTAGTAATTGAACCCATAGAAAATAGGATAATATGTGTTCCATAGTAAATAAATAATGCAAACAGTGGGCTTGAGCCAGTGTAAACTTAAAAGAATTAGAAATTCTAGTTTTTTTAAAGGCTAATTTATGATTTTCATGTAGGAAACCACCTTCTCCTTTTATGGTCTACGCTGTTAAAGGTCTCAAATAGTATTGGAAAGTAAGTTGCAGGTTGAAAGTCTCACTCATTTTTTTCTCGCTGAAATAGTGCAGTTGTATTGCGGAGAGAGCAATCATTATTTACGCTACAGGATCATTCTGTCTTGCTATAGGATGCATTTTCCAGAACATTTAAAGAGCCACCAGTCACATGATATTGTTTTGGGTTCCCTCGA
>JAXQQM020068295.1:0-77285 GCA_034641835.2 Pinus albicaulis
AAATTGTAAAAATAAATATTTTTTTTTTCTCTGAATAAGACTAAATCTATTAACGAAATATAGTACAATCAATGCCTGCATAAAAGCAAAGCAAGAGAGCAAGGGAACCGGAAATGATAGGCTATCAACCTCGGTCCCAAAGAACATCCACGACATGAGCAAAGATAACCAGTAGAACATAAAGTAAAGAACTAGACTAGGGAGTTAAACCCGAATGGGTAGAATCTCCCAATCGACATTTTTTCTTTTTCTTTTTACTGACTGTGACCCAGCCCTTGTGATCTGGCTGGATGGGAATCATCTGCAAACTATTTTGCGCAGAAGGAGGAGACTCCTTATCTGAGTCAGAGGACGAAGACCTATGAGAGCGTTTCTGAGAAATCAACTGGGCAGAGGGGTCCGTAAGAACAGCAGAGGGGGCATCCAGCGGAGCACCATCATTCAACTCATCTGCTACTATTTCCTCCTCATCCGAGCTGGAGGAGTCTGAATCATCCATGGGGGGAGGAACATAGGGATTCCATTTCTTGACTTTGGGTTTGCGAGCCAGATTCTTGTTTTTGTCGAGGATCTGGGTGCAGTCCTTTTGGAGGTGCCCCGTTTGATGACAATGGCGGCAGCGGAAGGTTGTATTTTCGTAGTCCAAAGTTTGAGTCCAGTGAAAATCCCCAATATTGAGGTTGATCTGATCCGGCAGTCCTTTGCTGATGTCAATTTCCGCACAGATTCTGCCGTAAGTGTAGAGTCCTTTGTCCCTTCTCGAGTTATCTGTAGCAAGGAAGCGTCCTAATGCGTCTCCAATGGCTATGAAGACAGAAGTATGCCATAGATACACCGGAAGGTTCGGGAGTCTGACCCAAATGGGAAGTTTGGTGATGACCACTGTCGAAGGGTCGAAGTCTGGAAACCATGGAGAAAGGAAAAGCCCAGCCGTGCCCCAGAACCAAGGGCCTCCCGTAATGGCTTTCTGGTAGTCTTCTTTTAGATCAAAAGCTACAATGAAGAAGCCTTTCGAGCATAAGTAAATCTGGCATTTTTTAGTCCAGTTGTTCTGGATCCATTGGTGTAAATCTGCAGTGCGTGGCCATAAACCATTAAATCTGCATATGATTGCAGAGTCTGCAAAATTCTATTGGAATTCTTCAAACCCAGGCAAAGAGAATGCTATTGAAGGAATTTCCTCCAATTTGTCCACCAAAAATGGCTTGGGAGCCATAGTTGGTTGAGTTGCCTGGGCCATAGCAGGTTGCGCTGCCTTTGAGGAGGGTTGTGGATGGGCTGCATCTTTACGCACAGCATCTTTATAAGAGAACTGTGGGGCAGAGGATGTCTGTCCAAAGGATCCTCCTCTTAGACGAAAAGTAAGAACAATAGTGGCGTCCCTCTGAATACTGTAAAAGGAGAGAGGGAGAGAGTCCTCTAGTTGCTTACCATTAAACAGCAACCTCTGGCAGGAGGTGGGAATCCCCATCTGGAGTTCGAGTTTGTGCAAAATATCTTGCACAAGGTCTGTATCACGCACCCACTGAAGCAGAGTTTTTCCAGAGTGGAGAGAGATCTGGATCTGAAATGTAGAGTCTCCTTCTGGCAGTATTGACTGGTCTAAGAAGCCAATCTGCGTCCGAAAAGCAGTAGAAGATGGGTCTAAAGACTCCTTTGCCTGGATCTTAGGATCTGAAGCGCTCCTGGGTCGGCAGCTATCCCTTGTTTTGCAATGGAGGATGGAAAGCAGGGGCGTAGCTGTAGTCGACTCCACAAAGAAGCCAGATTCGAAATTGTTGTGCCGTCCGGCCTTGGAGACTGCTTCTGTTCCAAATCGATTGCGGAGAGAAACTTTGGTAGGAGCTATAGTCCCGGCAACAGAACCTGCAGCGTTCCAAGAGAGGTTAAACCTTCGGCCTGCAACCTGCGTGGATCTTTTTGCCGGTTGTGAGAACCCTGTCTGCGCTCTGTTGAGTTTCTGAGGGTATAAGTCACTTGGGTCTGCGGCAACGAATCCGTGAGGGGAAGCACGCCCTGCAATGCTGGCGGCGGCGGCATCGTCCCACAGGGCCGAGGGGGCAAAGGCAGCAGCGGACGCCATTAGGGTTTCGTTTCAAACCGCCTTTGAACTCTTTTCTAGAAAAATGTTGTAAGTTTGTAAAAATAAATATAATTGAATATATTTTTCAAAATAAATTTAACTAATTAATTATTTAATTAAAAAAAAAACTAATCAAAAAGTAAAATATTGAAAAAAATTTGCCAATCTATAAATTAATAAAAATAACCTAAATATTTGAAACATTTCTTTATTTAGACCATAACCTAAATATCTGAAACACTTATTTATTTATGCCATTTATATTTATTTATCCCATAACCTAAATATGTGAAACACTTATTTATTTATACCATTACACTTATTTATTTATACCATTTAACATTTAAATTGTAGATCTATTTACATGGGATTTATCAATTGTGTAAGGGATCAAATTTTCGGATGTGCTAAACTTTTTTTTAACTTAAAACTTAAGTAAAGATTTACATTTCTGGAAATAAATCCTAAATTAAAATGAATCACAGCTCTGGTTCTGGTGATTCTGGTCTCTGCAGTTTTGCAAAATACAAATACCATCTAAGGGAACAATGGAGATAACTTTTACAGACAATTTGTCCGTATATTACAAATGAAATGTCAGGCATCCATTTTCATAATCATAATAATAAAATCATTAAATCGGATGAACGAACGAGCATCAACTTCCGCTCTCACTAACGCAGCTCTCCCGACCAGACCACATGCCGCCCACTCTCTTCCTTTTGTGACTTACGGCCGATCTGTTCTCTGATTCGGAAGCGAAAGCGAGGGGGAAGTTAAGGAGTGCCCTGGCTCCTCGAATTCTAAAGGCAGCACGGTCATATGCGAGAGCGGCCTCTTCGGCGGTGATGAAAGTGCCCAGCCAAATCCTGGCCCCCTTCTTGGCGGGGTCCCTGATTTCGGCTGTGAATTTACCCCATTGTCGCTTCCGGACTCCTCTGTAGTTCCTGCCTTCGCTAGTCTCTCCGCTCTTCTCCTCCGGCGGCTGTGACATTACCTTTGCATTTACCACCTCTGCTTTTCGTATAACTGTGGACACAGAAGAAGAAGCATAAGAGTTTTGTGTACTGTCATGGTCTTCTGATAATGATGTGTTGTCGCTGGTTTGGCATGGACCACTGGCAGTGTCGTGGCTGAAATCCCAGGTGACTGTGGGGGAGAAGGGTAATGAAGATGAGGAGGAGGATGGATGATTTCCTCCTGCATCATGTACATCCATTTCGCCCTCCTCTTCCAGCAAATGGTGGCGAATCAACTCCAACATCTGGGCTGCTGTAATCTCCATGGCAATCTTTTTCGTTTTCCAATTTGGGAAGTGAATGAGAAATATATAGATAGCAATCAAATCATTTCCATTTCCCATTTATGGCAAGTGCATTGCACCTGCCCGCCCGTACTTTCGTGGCACGTTCCGACATGTATTTTCAATTTTCCACTTCGCCAAGTTGCGAGCATTCTCACGATGCCTTCAGTGGTCATTGGGTGTTTCTGGGTTTCTGGGGAATGGTCTGACCAGAAGATAAAGACGGTGGGAAATAAACAAGTCACATAACACACGTGGTCACGACTCACGAGCAAACATCATCCATTCTAAAGTAAAAAGTTACAATAAAAAATAGTTTGCTTATTAAATAATACATTCTTCAGGGAGGTTACAAATTAGATTCGAAAGTTATTTTTTTATTTTGGTTATATGAGTGTTTGAATTGTTTTTTTAAATAAATCCATCCTCAAGCTTAACAGTTATAATCCCAATTTCACAAAATTTTTGTTATTTTTTTTTTTTTTTGACAAATATCATATCCCAATTTTAACTATTTTCAAAACAATTGTGCAGCCTTATTAGACTACTCTGCTAACTACGATGTATATATTGCAGCCGTCATCACGCCATCCGTCTCGTTGACTCCTTTTTGGTATGGTGTGAGAAGAAGATAAAAGAAGTGGGACATAAACACGTCACATAAAACACGTGCTCACGAGCAAACCTAATCCATTCGATATAAAATAGTTCAATAAAAAGAATGAAAAAAAATCGTAGGCTAAATGACTAGCTCTAAATATTTGACTAACTACAATATTTGTGTTTATGAAAAATTAAATACAATGCAGCTAACTAAGATGCATTTAGGCAAAAATCAAACAGAATAGCTTTTAAAGTTTAATATTTTACAGGTATTTTTCTTGAAATTATACGATACAATTTTAAAAAATTTATATTTCAAGTGTGTTTTTTTTTTAATTCTACGATACCGATGATATTATAATTTTTTATTTAAATTATTTTTTAAACTATATAAATAAATAAATTAAAATATATATTCAAATTAATTAAAACTAATTTTGAAATTACATTTTCATATTATTTTTGATATAAAAATTATATTACATTTGTTATATTGGGCTAGTTTCATATTCGAGGGATTTGAACCTAAAAACCTTTCAAAAATAATATTTATTTACACAATTATTATCAATTGGCTTATCTAAAACACTAAAAATAATATTAGAATTAGCTTTGTTAGGCCTCCGTAGTTTGCAAGATTGGCAAGAACAAACACAGAGCCTACATCAAAACCATTTTGGAATATGAGGATCTAGCCATCCTAGATTCAGAGAGGGATCTCTCTATATATGTGTTTTCAAAAATATTTCTTTATGCTTTATGATATGATATTAGGCTAGATATGAAGCACAAGGGTTTTTGTTTGTTTTGGTTGGGTGAATATCATTAAAATGAAAGAAGTCTGTAGAAGGGTAAAAGTGTAAGTAGGTTGAAAATGGTTCAGCTGATAGGATAAGTAGGAAACAATATCAATCCATTGGGCTATGGAGTCACAAAAGGATTTAATTGCACAACGAGTTTCAAGAGTGGTCTATGGGGCAATTCATCTATGTCAACAGATCTCTTTAAGTTGATTTATGGAATGAAACATTAAGAAGTGGTGAAAGATGCAAACACACAAGAAAACAAAAAGCAACTTAAGATCAAGTAAGGACTTTTAACATAGCCTGCTTTCAACATACTCAAAGGAAAACATTAAAAAACAAAGAATAGCTTAAGATCAAATAAAGACTTTTAACTTAGCCTACTTTCAGCATATTCTCAAAGGGAAACATTCATGATGAACATAAAAAGTATTCTAAGATCAGGGAAGCACTTTTAAACTAGCCTGCTTTTGACATACTCTTAAGGGAACTTTTCAAAGCAACTGTTGAAGATAACCATAGACTTCCTTAGTTAGATTTTTCAAGAACATTCAAGGACATAATATCAAGTTTTACTTAGCAAGACGAGGGCTCACCAACGTTCCTTGACTGATCACACTCTATTGAATTATCCTTAAATACACAATTAGCAAAAAACATAAAGATAAAGATTTATCAGTGAGATTTAGGGTACTTGACAGTAAATCCTAATCTATATTTGTTGTTATTTATCAGAGAAGATGGACAGTATGGAAAACTTGAGAAAAATAACAATTACAGTAAGAAAAACATCACCATTGACATAGACCAGGATCCCATAAATCAGCTTTTGTATTTGATGTTCAAACCAATTACAATCTTCAAGTCCAGTGGGTCTTTACAGCTTCAAACTTCTCATCTCAGCCTATATTTCTTTTATTATGAACAGAGCTTCAGCAGCCTCTAAAGCTATTTACATTCAATGAGTATTCAAAGACCAACCTGTATATTTTCTTCTAGAGCAGTATTTATAGAAGAATGAGGAGGTGGAGTGAAAGAAAGGTCTATCTGTTCAATTAATACAAAGTAAGTGTTTCTCGGCCTTTGAAGGGCCAAATGGAGAATTTTTCAAATGTTTTAACTCTGCTAATTGATTGTTACATTAAATTTCATCAACTTTAGTCACCTTTGTTGACTTTGGAGGCTTTTGGTAGGCTGGCAATTAATTTTGAGCTGTCTTTGACAAAATATCTCTGACTTTACATTTACTGTGTATTCTTTTGAGGAAATAAGTCTGTAGGTGGAATTTTTGGCTTTAATTGCCTCACCGATGTGGCATTCGGAGGCTTTCTTCGTTGATTTGTGTTGATTTGGCACCTTGAACTTTAATTAGGCCTTTGATTTTGCTTTAGGGCCTTTATAATCATGTTTGAGCTTTAAACTTCATCTTTTGACTATGTTCATTGTTAAATATCACTTTTCCTTTGGCCTTCGGTCTTCAATGTTGGGTTAAGCTCCTTAATCTCCCATCTTTATGTATTTAACCCTTTAAGCTTTGACTGTTCGCTGGATTTCCCTTTAATCCACTGTTTTAGTCTTTAACCCCTTTGTTTTTACATTTAAACTATCATTTGCCACTTTTAAATTGATTTAGACCTTGGTTTTGCGCTTTAGGCCTGTATTTGGACCACAAGGGTCCTCATCTTTGGTCCTGTCCCTTATAAACTGTGGGGAGGGTTTCCACTTCAAAAACCGCTATCAAAACCTGCAAAAACCAATAAAACACGTCATAAAAACCCTGCGGTGTTGGCAAAATTGCTTTGGAGGCTGGCGGCAACGGAGGAGCATAGGAGAGGAGCGGAATATGCAGGAGGAGGAGCGGAGGAGGTTTCATGGAGAAAAACCTACGAAAACCGATTTAAAAACTGTATTTGGCGAGAAAGTGGGAAAAGTGGTTTTATGAAAACCGTCGACGGTTTTTGTGCAGTAAATGGGTGTTAAGTGGTTTATGTTCGATTGAACGCGATCCAATTAAGAAGGGATGCGTGGCCTTTACAAAACCGGCGGTCTCGCGCGATTTTGGATCGTTAAACCCCGGATGGCAAATTCACGTGATATGCGACATCGACCGTTGGATGAGGAGGGGCGGATCCAACGGTTGGGAGAGAAAGGCGGTAGCTTTGGTGGGGGCCAGGTGTCAGTGAGTGATTGGATGGGCGCTTTACGTAGTGGATGGTAGGCCTCGGCGGAGTTGGGTTATCGGGTTTGATCGAGGTCGTTAGATCATATAGATCAATGACAAAGATTTGATGTGGAGGGTGGAGGAAAAATTTTGGTCAGGCGATCAAAGGATAGGAGGGAATGTGATGATCGTCAGATTGATAAGATCGACAGTCAAGATCGGCGGAGGGATAAGGGGCTAAAAAAGGAAATCGCATCGGCGGGGGAAGGGGTAGTGATGCGATGAAAATGTAATAGCGCCGATGCGATGGGGGGCTAGATGTTTGGCGCTGGGGCATGGTCTTGTGAAGGAGAAGTGACCAGGGGCCAAAGAAACAGGGGCTAATCACATTGGGATAGAAAGGAAAATGCGGGTATATAGGGGAAACACCGATGCAATAGGGTCAGAGGGGTTTAAGCGTTTGGTCATAACACTGGGTCTTATGACGAAGAAGGAGCTGGGGCTAAGCCAAAAGGGGCTTAAAAGCCTATGTATAAAAAGGGTGCTTTTTAGGCCAAAAGAAGGTTTTTTAAGGGTTCTTTGAAGTTCCGATAGGCAAAATAGGGCAATTTAAACCATAAAACAGGATTTTTTTATGAGTTTAAAAGGGATTTTTGGAGGTTTTTTAGGAGAATGAAGGATAAATGAGAGAGGAGAGAGAAATTTTATAAGGAAAATGAATGATATGGGGGAAAAAATGGGGGGAATGAAATGATGAAAATGGGGCTTTTTAGGAAACAGTTTTCTTTGGGAACAACAGGATTTCTTGGTGGATTTTTGAAGGGAACAACAAGCTTTTGAAGGGAACAACACTAAGGAACAGCACTGTTAGGGAACAACACTTAAGGAACAACAGACTTAAAGAATGAATGATTTTCTATGAGAATAATCTCTTAAAGGCTCAAGAATTTTTTTAGCCATCATTTTCTATGACAAAAATTTACTGATGGCTAATAGTGGCTCCACTTGCGGATGGCAGCTCCTTGGAGGTGTCAAGAACTTCAGAATTTCATCTTTGAGATGCAGACCTGTGCCTTTATCCATTGACAACTTGCTTCTTCTTTGATCATGTTGCTTTAGAAAATATGATCAGTATTTCATATCAGCAAACAAATATCTCCCAGTCATTCTACCTACACAGCCTACTTTCCCTAACATATTTCGTAAGGTGCACTTGGACTTGAAAACCTTTGTCATCAACATTTTATTCTTTTGAAAATAATAAAAAACAATCTATATCTACCCTTATTTCTTCCATGAGTTCATATTAAACTGTTGAACTCATAAATTCTCTACCTAAGCTACTATCTGCCAAGATTAAACAGTCTGACAGATTTTATTCTCTATTTTCTAAAACAGAAATTTAAGCATAATCAAATCAGGATTAGATTGTCTGATTTGTCATGGTGTCTATGGCATAAAACAAGTTGCACATAGACTGGAATTTGAAGGAAATAAAAACAAAAATGTGAAGGCTTAAGATCTGAGAAATAAAAAGACATCCTTTACTCTTTCTTTAGCTCTGATTTTGATCTTTTTAGAGCTGTTCTCTTTTCTCTTGGTTTAGATTTTGAGCATATTAGAACCAATTCTTCATCAAACTTTACAGGTTCAGGATTTAAGCTTGTTTGAACCACTGTTTTCTATCCTAATCTAATCTACTAATAAGCCAAGATTAAACAATTTACCAAATCTGATTCACTAACCTATCAGCAGTAAATTTAAATCTATCTAGTCATGATTAGGCTGTATGACTAAATAGCAAGGTTTCTTTTTTGGTAGTGGCTTTTAAGCTTGCACACTTTCGAATTTCTCTTTTTTTGGTATGGGGTTGTACCTTTCTTCTTTTATGTCTACCCTCTTTTTTCTCTTTTTTCTACTATTTTTGTATTTTTCCTTTCAATTTTTTCTTTTTCTCAAGCAAAGAAAAACAAAAATACTAACTAAGTGCTTAAAGGTTGAGCTTATTTTGCTTTCCTATTTAACCTAGTCTAACTTGGAATATTTACATGTTTAGTTGGCAAAATTTCTCTTTTCCAGTGCATCTAGTCAATCGAGATGGTTCCATGACTTGTCTTTGCTCATCTCTTTGAGCATGTTAGACAGACAGGGACCACTCCCCATCTCACCTTTTTCCTAGTAGTAGAGCTAAAATTTTTTCTTGCTATTGATAATACACTACTCTTAGCAATCTCTATCCCTTCTTTAAATGTCTTCAAGAAATCGAGCATAGGGATCTTGAAATAAAGCCTCGGTTATGAATATTTTGAAGATAGGGTTCAACCAAGATTACCTTTTCCTCCACTAGATCAAGATTAAGATTATTTTGAAAAATAACTTCTTCCTCATCTTCATTATTATCGACTGGAGGACTCATCATATATTACAGACATTGTCCTCTTTGTAGTCCTGGTATATTCTGATTCGGTGGATCGTACTCGTGAAGAGGTCGTTATATCCTTGAGCAGGGGGTCTCTTTGATTACCTCAACCATTTCGGGGAGGAGGTTCCTTATATTCAACATGCTCAAGAAATTCTTCATTGTTTTCCTCCTCAACCTTTGAGTCGAAAAGACTGCTGACTCCCAATCACATGAAAAATTGTTTCGATGGATTGGATTGGGTGGATTTCTGCTTTCAAGCCAATGATAAGGAAACTCATGACACCCATCAATCGGTGGTTGTCTCGCATGATTAGTTTTTCGTTTGAAACTCATCATCATCATCGATGATAAATAAAATTGGACAATCATTAGTATAAACAATTTCTCATCAAAGCATATTGGGTTATCAAAAGGTCTTTATTTATTCTGATCTACAAGTTTATTTTATGGTTCAAGACAACAAGGTTCGGTATGTAAATGAGCGAGTAGTGTTTGGTTCAAATGAAGTTTTTGAGGGTCTGATTTGTTTGTTTAATATTTGATCAATTTCTTCTTCTCGTCAAAAGGAGGGTTTTTTAATTTGGCTTTGGATAGACATACAACAGTCCTCTTTTTCTTGTGTTAACTGGTTTTTGAGGGTCGGGATGTCTTCTTGAGCCTCTTCTAGGGGATCTTCACTTGTTATTGCATAGAAACCCCTAAGGGTTTTCCAACGTTTCTTGATCTTCTTCTCGTTTCAAACAACTCCTCATGATTATTGTGATATTTAGTTTGAATACAAGGTTCATGAGTTGTTTCTTTTCTATTATCGAGGGATGCCACTTGTTCTTTTGTAATCTGAAATGAGGTGTGACACGAGAGGGACAATCCCTATATGTGCTAGTTCTCCTTCCATATCAGATTCTTTGTTTTCTAAGTGGCTACTTGTTTCCTCAAAATATTTCTCACTATTAGTACTTGCATTTTGGTCATAAAGCTCTCTTAATAGTCGCAATACAAGATAGAGGTATGCTATGTCGAATTTTCTTGACAACCTTCTTCATTGTTTTCTATGTAAACTTTCTCATCATCTTCTATAAAGTCTTGATCATCATACATGTCTTGCTCACTTGTCTAGGTCTTTTAGTGGTTGAGTTTGTTCTTGATCTGGAAAAAAGCATGGGTCTGCTATAGATCATCAATATTTAAATTAGCCTCATACCTATCCATTATTTTTTCCAAACATGTACAACATTCTTTCCATCTTGGCCAATAGTTTTTGCTTCCGGGTCCGCATATGAATCCATGTTTGTAAATCAAAAAGAGGTCACCTGTATCTTGTCGAACCGGTTTAGAATCTTCTACCCGGTGGAGTCATTTGGTCTTTTGGGAGTTGTGGAGTCACCAGGGTGAAGGATTTTTACTTGTTTTCAAGGATTGGTTATTGTTCACCATCAAAACAAATCACTAATAACTTCGATCTTGGTGACATTTGATTCATTTAGAAATAGGGGTTAGTTGAGTTGTGAAGTTATCTATTATTCATTAATATCCCCAGTATGGTCGCTAGTATGTTAGGCCTCACGTAGTTTGCAAGATTGGCAAGAACAAATGTTGCAGAGCATACATCAAAACCACTTTTGGAATCCGAGGATCTAGCCATCCTAGATTCGGAGAGGATCTCTCTATATATGTGTTTTCAAAGATATTTCTTTATGCTTTATGATATGATATTAGGCTAGATATGAAGCACAAGGGTTTTTGTTTGTTTTGGTTGGGTGAATATCATTAAAATGAAGGAAGTCATGTTGAAGGGTAAAGGTGTAAGTAGGTTGAAAATGGTTCAGCTAATAGGATAAGTAGGAAACAATATCAATCCATTGGGCTATGGAGTCACAAAAGGATTTAATTGCACAACAAGTTTCAAGAGTAGTCTATGGGGAAAGTAATCTATGTCAACGAGATATCTTTAAGTTGATTTATGGAATGAAACATTAAGAAGTGGTGAAAGAAGCAAACACACAAGAAAACATAGAGCAACTTAAGATCAAGTAAGGGACTTTTAACCTAGCCCACTTTCATCATACTCAAAGGAAAAACATTAAAAAAACAAAGAATAGCTTAAGATCAAGTAAAGACTTTTAACTTTAGCTTTGCTTTCAAGCATATTCTCAAAGGGAAATATTCATGATGAACATAAAAAGTAGTCTAAGATCGGGTAGCACTTTTAAACTAGCTCGATTTTTGACATACTTGTAAGGGAACTTTTCAAAGAAATTTTTGGAGATAAACTAGAGGACAAGGCTAACGATAGACTTCCTAGTTCAACGTTACTTAGAAGATTTTTCAAGAACATTTAAGGACATAATCTCAAGTTTTTACTCGGCAAGACGAGGGCTCACCAACATTCCTTGACTGATCACACTCTATTGAATTATCCTTAAATACACAATTAGCAGAAAACATAAAGATAAAGATTTATCGGTGAGATTTAGGGTACTTGACGAGTAAATCCTAATCTATATTTTTTGTTCTTTATCGGAGAAGATGGAAAGTATGGAAAACTTGAGAAAAATAACAATTACGATAAGAAAAAACATCACCATTGACATAGACCAGGATCCCATAAATCAACTTTTGTATTTGATGTTCAAAGCCAAATACAATATTCAAGTCCAGAGTGGGTCTTTATAGCTTCAAACTTCTCATCTCAGCCTATCTTTCTTCTATTATGAACATAGATTCAACAACCTCTAAAGCGATTTACATTCAATGAGTATTCAAAGACCAACCTCTATCATTGTCTTCTATAGCGATATTTATAGAAGTAATGAGGAGGTGGAGTGAAAGAAAGCTCTATATGTTCAATTAATACAGAGTAAGTGTTTCTTGGCCTTTGAAGGGCCAAATGGAGAAGTTTTCAAATGTTTTAACTCGCTAATTGATTATTACATTAAATTTCATCAACTTTAGTCACTTTTGTTGGCTTTGGAGGCTTTTCGTAGGTTTGGTCAATTAATTACGAGTTGTCTTTGACAAAATATCTCTCGATCGTGCATTTACTATGTATTCTTTTGAGGAAATAAGTCTTTAGGTGGCATTTTTGGCTTTAATTTCCTCATTGATGTGGCATTCGGAGGCTTTCTTCGTTGATTTGTGCTCGATTTGGCACCTTGAACTTTAATTAGGCCTTTGATTTTGCTTTAGGGTCCTCTATAATCATATTTTGATCTTTAAAACTTCATGTGCCGACTATATTCACTATTAAATATCCCTTTTCCTTTGGCGTTCGGTCTTCATTGTTGGGTTAAGCTCCTTAATCTCCCATCTTTATGTATTTAACCCTTGAAGCTTTGACTGTTCGTTGGATTTCCCTTTAGTCCAATGTTTTAGTCTTTAACCCCTTTGTTTTTTACATTTAAAGTGTCCTTTGCCCCTTTTAAATTGATTTAGACTTTGTTTTTACGCTTTAGGCATCGTATTTGGACCACAAGGGGTCCTCATCTTTGGCCATGTCCCTTATAAAGCGTGGGGAGTGTTTCGCTTCAAAAACCGCTATCAAAACCTGCAAAAACCAATAAAACACGTCATAAAAAAACCCTATGGTGTTGGAAAAATTTGCTTTGGATGTCGGCGATGGTGGAGGAGCATAGGAGAGAAGCGAGAATATGCGGGCGAAGGAGCTGGAGGAGGTTTCATGGAGAAAAACCCATGAAAAACCGGTTTAAAAAGCGTATTTGGCGCGAATGTGAGCAAAGTGGTTTTTACGAAAACCGTCGGAAGTTTTCGCTACGAGTAAATGGATGGTAAGTGGTTCATGTTCGATCGAACACGATCCAATTAAGAAGGGATGCGTGGCCTTTACAAAACCGGATGGTCTCGCGCGATTTTTTGATTGTTTAAACCCCGGACGAGCAAATTAACGCAATATGCGACATCAACCCATTGGATGAGGAGGGCGAGATCCAATGGTCGGGAGAGAAACACAATAGGGAAAGGTGTGCGGCAGGGAGCTTTGGTGGTGGCCGTGTGTCAACGAGTGATTGGATGGGCGCTTTACGTAGTGGATGGTAGGGCCCCAGCGGAGTTGGGTTGTCGGGCTTTGATTGGGGCCGTTAGATGATATAGGTCGATGGCGGAGATTTTGATGTGGAGGGTGGAGGAAAAACTTGGGTCGGGCGATCAAAGGATAGGAGGGAATGCGATGACCGTCGGATCGATAAGATCAACGGTCAAGATCGGCGGAGGGATAAGGGGCTAAAAAGGAAATCGCATCGGTGGGGGGAAAGGGGGAGTGACACGATGAAAATGTAATAGCGCCGATGCGATGGGGGGGCTATGATGTTTGGTGTTGGGGGCATGGTCTTGTGAAGGAGAAAGTGACCAAGGGCCAAAGAAATAGGGGCTAATCGCATCGGGATAGAAAGGAAAATGCGAGTGTATAGGGGAAACGTCGATGCAATAGGGTCGTAGGGGTTTAGGTGCTTGGTCATAGCATTGGGTCTTATGACGAAGAAGGGAGTACAGACTAAGCCAAAAAGGGGCTTAAGAGCCCTGTGTATAAAAATGATGCTTTTTAGGCCAAAATAAGGTTTTTTTAGGGGTTCTTTGAGGTTTCGATAGGCAAAATAGGGCAATTTAAACCATAAAAAAACAAAGATTTTTTTATGAGTTTAAAAGGGATTTTTGGAGGTTTTTTTAGGATAAATGAAGGATAAATGAGAGAGGAGAGGGAAATTTTGCAAGGAGAAATGAATGATATGGGGGACAAAAATGGGGGGGGAATGAATTGATGAAAATGGGGCTTTTTAGGAAACAATTTTCTTTGGGAACAACAGGATTTCTTGGTGGATTTTTTGGAAGGGAACAACACTAAGGAATATCACCTTGTTAGGGAAACATTACTTAAGGAACATCGGACTTCAAGAATGAATGATTTTCTATGAAAATGATCTCTTGAAGGCTCGAAGACTTGTTTTAGCCATCATTTTGCTATGACAAAAATTTCATCGATGGCTAACAAGCTTAACAATAACTATATTTAAAATAATTAAAGAATTAATATATAAGTTAAATATATATACATTTTAAAAAGTCAAAGTCATGTAACAAGATTATTACAATGGATATTCTCCCAATTTATCATGGATATTCTTAATCTATAAATAGGTTTTTATTACAACACCATGACTTATCAATACAACATGCCCAAAAAAACCACAACTTATTTCATATAACATTTAATTAAAAAATGAGAAAAATGTAATTTACATATAAATTTTAATCTTTGATCTATGTACTACTAATAATGTTATGAAATATATGACATTATACATTTAAACACTTTCAACATAAAAATTTGGATTGCCCTTATTTTATTTTATTAAAGTGAAACATCTATTTAAAGACTTTTTATTGGATGAATGTAGTTCTATTAACTAACATACACCCAAAGTAGGGAAAGAAAACACCTGAAGAGAAAGAGGTTAAATTATTATTATGGTTAAATATCTATTATATATAAATGTATTGAATGCAAAATTAACAATTCTCTTAAAATGAGTGGTATAAGGCAATTGAATGCTAAATTAATAATGATGAATAAAGAAATTGAATCCTATCTATTAATTAAACTACCCAAAAACAAATTAGACTATAGAAATTTTAGACTTAAATTATTTCCATAATTTAAATTTAAAATATAAAAAAAATTATCATAATTTCTATTGAATTTAGTATTTATTCTATCACTATGTATATCTACTTTTGGAAAATCTTACTATTCTTGCAATTATGATTGAAGTTATGTTCAAATATATTTTCTATTTAAAACCAAAGGATAATTGGAACTCTAGATGGTTAATGGAACATAATTGTGAAAGTCAACCACTAAACATTCATATTTATTATTATTATTATTATTGTAAATACAATAAAATAAATAAATAAAATTAAATAATAAATAAAATTAAAAAAATAACACTCATCCAGAAACTCATAAATTGTGAAAGTCAATCACTAAAATTTCATATTTCTTTCTATAAATAAAATAAAATTAATAAATAAAATTAAAAAAAATAACACTTATCCGAAGGTCATGGAAGGGCCTCTCTTGCATGAGGACCACCTGGTGTGTCCCCGAATGCTCCCACCTACCCTCTTTACCCCTTTCACAACACTACCTTAGTTCCTCAGTCATGGTTTGAGAGGTCTCGTTGAGCCCAACACATCTTATTTTGATTTTTCCATCCAAATTTCATTCATGTCTCTACCACAATATTAATTCATATCGATTGCAAGACTTTCTTGAAAATTAGGAGATGCGGGTTGGACCCGATAGTTTTTCCCGGATAAAAGTCGTTATAAAATATTATTCTTTCCATATTTCTATATTTTCTCTAAATTATGCGGAACTAGATTAGTGCCTTGATGAACTTGTTCTCATGAAAAACTTGGGGGCCATAATTCTTCTAGTCTATGTTGGACGAGTTTCTAGTACGTGGGTACTTTGGATATGTGAGAAAAAAGTATCTCAGTACGTGCTAGAAATCTTTGCCCAAATTTATAGGAAACATCGAAAGTTGGGAGTGACAATAATATAATATATTAAAAATTAAAATTTAATATATATTTTTTTTATTTTTTTTAAATAGTGTAAATATTAAATGTAAATACCAAATTAAATTTTTAAATGATTCAAGAGACAACCATAAAATTTAAAACCAACACTAAATGCCACCCACATCATATTGATGTTCATGCTAGAAAACAATTAAAAAGAAAAAATGTCTAAAGTAGTACATAATTCAAAATGCCCAATAGCCAAAATATATCAAACAAAAATACAAAGCTTGTGATCATATACTACGATATTCAAGTATCAAGGAGATCCATGTAATCTTGAGCTTCATTGGGTAGTCGATCAACATCATCATCATCGTCATCAGACGCGATAATGTTATCTAAAGTTATGCCAAAAAATCATGCATTTGTTAAAGGATTTTCATCATCATCATCAATTTGGGCAACATCTTCAACGTTCACATCCCATCGTGCAACATGCCTTTCTAAATATTCGAGTATACGCCTTGAACAAAGTCAAAGACTACTATGCACATAAACAAGTTTCTCTACTCTCTTAGAGGTAATTTCTATTCCTTTTAACTAGGTCTATGGAACTATAAGTGGACCAATTCCTTTCGAAAGAGTTAAAGAACTAGAAACTCGAGATAACAAACGTGAAGCAACATTTTCAGAGCTTTTGTGACCTAGCCCCCATATATTCTCCACCATCCAAGGGGTTTCTTTGAGCATAATGCTTGATCTCCCTATTTTCATCTTGGTTGAATCTAGGAGGGCTTAATGTACCAAAAATCAAATAAATTTCTCCCATATCACATGTGCTTTCATCAACAATATACATCTTAATTATAACATCAAGAAATTGTTGTTTTAACCTCTTCATCATCAATAGGAATAATTCATTTTGGTCTTTCCATTTACCACTTTGGATTAAGTGCATATGCAGACATGTGAAGGGAGGTATTGAGTTTAAGCCATATTTTCTCTATCAGGTTGTGGATTTCATGGAAAAAATTCCAAATAAGAGTTTTTTTAGCAAATGATGTGCTTTACCTTACCCACAATGGTATCAATACATTTATATATTTCTCCAAGGGTAGGAGAATTTGAATCAATATACTTGATCAACTCCACAATTGGAGTTGTGAAAGAGACAACATATCTACAATAAGCCCATCAATCCTCATTTAGAAGCTTTTGTCTTATCGTCTTCGCTTGAGGTGACATAGACTCGGTCCATGCATTACACTCGAAGAAACAAAAATGGCTTGTAAAGATGCATAGACCTCAACCATGTGTTCAAGAAAAATAAAGTATGTGGCATATCTTGTTTCCGCATGTTTTAAAAGATGATTTTTGGAATACATCCCTGTAAATTGCCAATGAAGCATGGTAGTTGTAGATGGACATTTTTGTCTCCCTTGCAGATTAAATGATTTTTGCAATCCATTTGTATTTTCCCAAATGTCTTTTAAGAGAATATTAAGGGCATGTACATAACAAGGAGTACAAAAGGTATGCCTATATCAAATTTTGATCATCAATCTCGTTTGCTATACAAACAAGTGTTGAATATGTGATGACATGTACCACATTTGAAGGACAAACCTCGTCAATTTCATCCCTCAACATTTCAAACATGAAAATAGCATCATTAGTTTTTTCCACTACAATCAATTGTTTTTTAAAAAATAAGGCCCTTATGGTGATGTGATAATAACATTCAACAAAGGTCTTTGTTTGAATATTTATCCAACCATACATGAAACTTGAACAACATGAATGAACCCATTATTGTTTGAGGTCCTCCATAAGTCCATTCATTAATTTCACCCCTCTATCTAATACTCGAAGTCATCATTTTGTTGTACCCCGGGGTTGCATATCTTTTAGCCTGCAGCTATGATTTTTCTTACCATTTCTTTATAGTATGGTCAACAAGTGACATTAAATGAAATTCCATTTTCCATAAAAAAAACCCTGTTATGGCTTCATCTTCTTTATCCCTATGCAAGACATTGTACGTCTTTTGAATGGATTCACTTACACTAGTCCTCCTAGTTCTATATTTCCCTTGATTAGTCTCATTTTGGATGGACTTTGTTCATTCATACATTGGGATGAATCTTCATGTCTACCTCTCTTATTATTAGGAAATACAATGCTACTATCACATTCATTGTTTCTATTTTCTTTCATGTGAAGCTTAGTCATCTCCATTCTTTGTTCAATGTCACATGTGCAACCCTTCACTCCTAACCCGGGTATTCCCAAAAAGATGATGTCACACTCTTGTATAGATACCCCTAAAAACATGATCCACTACAAGTAAAAGACCCTCTAGCGGATGACTTTGAGGAACCCCTTATAAAAATACCCCACACATCCGTTTCTAGTGGAGGTTACTAGAGGGAGTTGGCGGGCAGAGGTTTTTTGCAGATGTTTCTCGTCTAGTGCGTTTGTCAACTAACCGCACTGGTGCATTCAATAAGAGAAGGCACCATTACACACAAAACATTGGCACACTGAACATTCGTACAAACCCGCCTAGTGCGTCTTATTACTAGTAGCGCACCGGTGCTTGAAAAACAAATTCCGCACCGATGCGTCCTAAACCCCGTGCCATTGCTCAGGTGCGGTCTTAAACAACCGCATCGGTGCTGCTATAAAACCCCACACACTCGAACGAGGGTTAAATAAATAAAAAAAATTACTGACCCAAAAAACCCGCATTTTTCACTTTTTTTTAGTGTTCGAGAGCTCTCAAGCACTAGTGAAATTTGTCCATGTTTGAGTCGCTCGAGACATTGGTGCTCCCATCGCACCCATTGCATGCATCGTTGTTATGCATTTCACACCAATGTTCGACTTGAATTTTGCAAAAACGGTCGGGCAATTTTTTCTTTTTCAAACTTTACAGCTCAATATGCCTCCTCGAGTGGCCAAATGTAGAGGTATTTTTCCTTGTTTTTTCCATAATTAAATATTTTATTAGATTATAATTTCAAATTACCTTAAAATTAACGATTTAAAAGAAAGAAAAAACATTGTCGCACGGTGCGCTCGAGTCAGTTCAATTCGCGGTGCTGCCTATAATTTTATAGGCCGCACCGCAACCAATGATAATGGTATCTTCATTGGTTCCGAGGATGGTACCAAAAGGTGCATCGTGTTATTTTAAAAACTTTACAAAAAAGTGCAATGCGGTCAATTACCCGGCCGCAACATTGACCACGTGGAATAGCGGCAATGCGGTGCGTTGACTTAAATATTCGTCCCCATGGCGATGTATGAACATGATGTTTATTAAATTAATTTAATATTAAATGATCATGATATTGTAAAATTGTAATATTTGTAATTCTAATTGTATGTAAAATTCTAAAATTGTAATTGTATTTGTATTAATTGTAATTGTATGTAAAATATTTGTAAAATTTTAATTGTAATTGTAATATTTAATTTATTGTGAAATGATTGTAATTGTAATTGTATATATGTAAAATTGTAAAATTGTAAGTGTGTAAAAATTCTAAAATTGTAATTGTAATGGTATATATGTAAATTTATAATTTTTTAAATTGTAATTGTATATATGTAAAATTCTAAAATTGTAATTGTAATTGTAATCGTACGTGGAATTGTAACATTGTAATTATAATTGTAATTCTAATTCTATGTAAAATATTTGTAAAATTTTAATTGTATTGGTTGTGATTGTAAAATTGTAATTGTAATTGTAATTGTATGTAAAATATTCGTAAATTTTAATTGTATTAATGTGAAAATTTTATTAAAATCCTTAAATTTGTAAATTTGTAAAATTTTAAATAATTGTAAAATAATAAATTTATAATGATCTGAATTATTGTAACATAATAAAGTTTAGAAAATAATGCAAATACATTCATGCACTTTAGAATTATCATTATTTTACTATGATCTTACATACAAAAAAAAGAACTTGTACAATACGCCATTGTTTTTTGAGATCAACATAATTGCAAATTATCAAAGTGAAATAATGATTTTAACATTAGCACAATGCAAATTACGAATGATTCAAAATACATATTATAATGTTTCGAAAAAACCCATCTTAAAAAAGTATAAATATTAATGAAATAGCACATGTGCCATCTCACTCTCTGGTTCTCATGATCACCCTCATTATCTTCCAGCTCGCATGGCATGATAACACTATTGTTCTAAAAAATATGTTTTGATCTAGGGTCATGTCTCAATACGAACCACCAATCCCCTATCTAACACATATGGGTACCTAGTTACGAGTGTTTGGGGAAAACATAGGGCTCCTTAGCTTCATCCCACATCTTTCTAGAGTTGATACATATCAGCCTACTATCGTGATATTCCTTTACATTATTCCGATCAAAGGTGTCCCACCACTTGCACCTAAAAAAATAACATATTGGTAAGAAGAGAAATCCACTTCAATGATCTCTCTGTATCTTTCCGACGTAACCTAACGTCCCTTGTACTAGGTTTTGATCACGGTGGCTAGATCAACTAGATTGATCGAGCTCGACTTCCACTCCACGAGCCTTGTGTGATGTTTCCAACATCCGCATTTTTTGTGCGAAAATAGTGTCCATATGCCCACATAGATGGGAACAAATGCACCTATCATAAAAAATTTTAAAAAAATCATACCGTCATGTGTCTTATAATATCCCAACGAATTAAAATATGAAATATAGATGTCTTATAAGTTTCAAGTTTACATATAAATTAAATATATTATTACCGAGTTACTGCACCCTAATCCCAATGTTTAGCGCATCCTCTCAACACGCGGTAACGACCTGAGTTGCATCGTATTTCTCTCGACTTGGTCAAACAAACCCAACTCGTTGGGGGCATACTTTTTGGCATATTTTCTTTTAAATGATCGGGATAAGGCACAATTCTACCATTCAACCGTATGAATTCTTTCATTGTCGCTATCCCATTTCATCCTCTTTTGTTTGTACAATGCGACCCACGGTTGTGTCGCTTCAAAATTGTAAAGAACGAATTTATTGATTGCTTCAGTTTACATTCGTCGATGAAATCAAACCGACATTATATAGTACTTAGAGATCAAAATATACATTATATCGAAAATTCAACATGAATATTTACTTTGTTTTAATTTGAAAAATTATAAGTCGTTTACTCTTTATCAAGCGCTTTTTTCCACTCGTTTGGAGCAACTCCCCTTCTCTTTTGTCTTCATCCCTTTCATCATCCCAAATCACCGCACTCGGTATCGTTGTTGATCTACTTGATGTACTCACCGCATAATAGAAAGGTCGATACGATATGTACCCTCTCGCGATAAACCCCTTGGGTTTTTCCCTTTGTCGAACAAAAACTTTCAATTTCTTCATGTACCTATCTACGAAGAACATCCAACGACAAGAAACCACCCCAACTAATTCAACCTCATCTACTAGGTGGATTAGAAGATGAACCCACAAGTCCATGAAACTCGTCGATGCGTTCCTTCTCAAACATACAAACAATCTCAACTATCTCTTGACGCCACCGTGGAATGCTAGCCACATGAATCTCCTTTGACATGATCTAACGTACGGATGTAGATAATTTAGATATGGCATGTCCTAGGTCGTGAGGGAATTCATGTTTCACACACCCACACACGAACAAAGGATAATGACCACCGCAAAGTTTAAATAGGTGTAATAATATACAAAATTAGTTATGTTTTATGATTCGTGCATGGGATAAAATTTATTAATGTAAAAAAATATAAAATCATGCTTTTGACATTATATGTACTCTTATAAGATTCAAATGGTCATGTGATTTCAACCCCGAAAAAATGGTAATCCATGGTGAAGCAAATGACCGTAGTGAAGACCCGTATGAAGTTAGCACCCTCACACCCATTATAACTTCCTTTGCCAAAGAAATATCATATCTTTTTAAAAATCCATGGGACATCACCTTCTTTGAAAAACAATGAATTAGAGGGACTTGCGCCTACCTCTAATCCCGTACATTCTAATCGCTCTTAGCCAATGTTTCTTTTTTGGTTTTTGAAGTAATAAGATATTTCCTAACGACCAATGTGTCACTTTTGTTTCGATGATATGTGCCTCCATAAAGAAGATGAAACATTTTTAAATATATGCATGGGATCTAATAAGTGGGTAATCTTAAGATGCTCTCAATATGGGAGGTTATAAAAGATATATTTCACTTTTTCATCCCAATGGGAAATTTCTCAACATAGGTGTCGAATAATTTGGATCATTGAACATAGGCTCCCCATTTGAATTAAACATTTCTATGAAATCCTTCTCTCTCTCTCTCATATTCTCTAACCCATTCAGATGGTGTCGTTATTGTAGGCCTTTAGGTTCTCTCTCATTTTCCATTGAAAGCAAATGTTGTCTCTTCCGTAAGGGTGTTCTTCCCGGGAGGAATACCCTAGAGAAATCATACACTAGCCTTCTTAGGTCCTTGAACCATCTAGCTTTTCGAGAAGGTCCACAACATTTACATCCAAAATACCCTTTCTGTTACAAGACCTACGAGATTATTGTATTCAATTAATATGCATGGCACGTTAAAGAATATCATGAAGATCATAACAATTACAAAAAATTAAATAACTAATATGTGAAAGAATATTGTTACGTATATAAACAAATCAATAAATTAAACATGTAATTTACCAGAGAAAAACTCCTAATCTTGGATAATCATGTGTCGTGTAAGCTCATATGCCATACAATGTAACAAATTCCTCTCTTCTATGATGGGTATTCATACATCGTATACATTTATCCCATCCCATAATTCCTTCAATTCATCTACTAGCGGTTGTAAGTAGACATCCATATTCTTCACTTGTCTTCTACCAGGGACTATGAGAGCCAACATAAGATATTCATTCTTCACTGACAACCATGGGGGGATATTGTTATTGATCACTACTACTACGAGCCAAACATAATAGTTGGTGTTCTAGAGGGAATATGGGTTAATGCCATCCATGGCTATGCTTTCGAGTCGTAGACTTCGTACTTTATCCTTGAATTTTTCGGGCCATGTATCCTCTATATGCTTCATGGTTATTGAATCTGTTGGGATTCACATAACACTCAACATCACTTCTCGCAGTGAGGGCATGCCATCCCCAGCAACATAGCTAATTATTTGCAATGAAATAACCTTTGAATCCTTGGGATTATAGGCATGTGCCTCAATATCTTAAAAGGAGGACTAGTACGTGATTTACCCTTCTTTTTTCTATTTATTATACTTGTCATGCCCACATTTCGAGACACATCTCTTTTTTTGCATATTCTCCTCTATATAGAAATGCAATCATTTGGACATGCATGATATGACATGTACTCAACACCCAACATTTTCAACAATTTCTTTTGCCTCTTCACAGCTCATCGAGCAAAGACATTATCACTCGTAAGAACCTTATCTTTGAATAACCTTATCTATTAATAAATGTACATTAATGCCGATATAATTATTAACGTTCATAAAATTTACCATTTGTAATGTTCATTGTGTCTCGATTATATTTCTCAAATTTATATAAGGGAGGAATTTATCGTAACTTGCTTCAAAATTTCCGAGAAACATGCATTCAACAAGCCAAAATTTTGCTTTCAAGTTGCACAAGTAACATCATTGTCCCCAACTAGGTAGACTTTGATCGACTTCCAGGTCCAAAGAGAGGGTGGTGGAAGCAAATTTAAGGCTTTCGAAAAAGGTGTCGGCGATATGAGCATCATCCCCTAGCTAATCATCATTTTGGAATGAATCTAACAACATTGTCTCCATGACAGTAATATTCCTTAAGTAATAATCCTACCAACCTATATTTGATTGCCTCCATTTCCAGACTTGTGAAGAACTAATATTTCGTAGTCATTCCTAATTGGTGAATGCGGGACATAGCGAGAATTGAATCAGTGGTTGATTCAACCATTATTGGTATTGTTCCTCTCCAATTTTTTTCTCTTAATTCAGTCTTCTCTCGATTTGAAATTTGTCGTGGGAGTGCAATAGAAGATGGTAGGTGGTCACTCATCATCACTAGAATCCTAATAATTTAAAAAAAACATTTGAACATGATTAGTACAAAATATATGATATCAATTAGTAACCACGTTGAAAATATTGCATGATTAATTGGTTTGATGTTGAAATAATTATATTAATCAATATACCAAACAATTATAATTATTACCATTATTGTCCCGAGATTGTGGCTAGAAGATGCAATATTGTTACAATTGGCGAGGATGAAAGCGTCTCTCCATTTTCATCTACCAAATGCGCCTTGCGGTAGGTCGCTCTGATAAGAGCTTCCAAAGTTTTGGAGTTGTTTGAATGTTTTGTGCATCCGGACTCGATGTTGAATCTCCATGAACCTACAAATTTGTATACATTATAAATTTAATTAAGCTCGCATGATTGACATAGATAAAAAACATAAATTCAATTAGATAATGAAAATATAAATAAAATCCGAAGTAAATATTACGTCTCGAGATGGATAGGGAGAAATCCGAGGATGGACTTTGAGAAATATTATGGAACGAGGCTGATTTTAAATAATTTGTCCATTCGATATAATTATGATATTTTCTCCCCGCATTTGAGAAAAATCAACAATATATTTTGGTGCACAAAACTAAAATTAATTTTGGGTGCCTTAAAAATTGGACTTCTTGTTATTGGTGCTAATGTACGTGATCATCTGCACCGGTTTGTTTTACATTACTATGCACAGTGCTATTTTATAAAGCTGACGATCGATGTCGTGCTATTAATTGATGCACCCTGAGTGACAAATAATCGACGTGACTCTATTTTTATTTAAGTGAAAAAAAAGGTAAATTGAAAAATGAGTGGCAAAATATTTTCGAAAAATCTACTTTCATAAAAAAAATTCTTTAAATACTAAACATTTTTTCATTATTTCACTATTTTTGCAAAAAAATTTAAACGAAGATTTGCAAGAGACATACCCGGAGCAACGAGCACACGAGCACTTTGTGGAGTAGCGAAAATACGTTCGAACGAAGTATTTAGAAAATCGTAATTCCAAACCTCTCGTGATTCAAACCCATGTAGCATAGAATTTCAAACGGTCTTGTGATTAAAGTTTATTTATTTTTTAACTTTTTCTGCGAGCTTTTTTTTACGTAGTAAGAAAACAAAATTTCAATTTCTTTTTCATTTTCGAAAAAACAAAAAAATTAAAAATAAAACAGTTTTAGCCTTAAACCCATACATTCTTTTTTGTTTTTTCCCTTTATTTCTCCCTCTTTTTGTGATTTCAGAATTAGGGCTTTTCATTTTAGATTTATAGGGTTTGTATTGCTATATATAGGCCTAAGACATCCAACCCACAGGATGACTTGCATAGTCAGATCCCAATCCATGTCGGCCCTTGCGTGAATTTAAAAAAAAAAAAATTTTTTTTAATCAGTGCACCCGACGTAGCCTAGCGCACTGGTGCACTGTGTTATCCTAGCGCACTGCGAAAGTACTATGTGATAAAGAAGTAAAAAATATATATTTTTTAATTAGTGCGCCATATGTAAAATAGGACATTGGTGTGCTATTTCATTATGGCACACCGCGAACATGTTGTTTTGCAAAAAAATGTTTTATTGTGTTAATTTGTGCACCATCTAACATATAATGCACAACATCGGGTCTCCTAGTTGACAGAGAGCACTGTATGGTGCTCCCTTGTTTGTGCGGGGCGTTTATGCTACAAAAACTAACACTGGAAGATTTTTATTATCTTCTCTATGTAAATAGGTGCGTTGGTTAACATGTAACGCACTGATGCTCCTTCTTGACATAGAGCATAGTACTGTCTATTATACTATTTTTTGCGGTGTGTTTATAAGACACCAACGCACCGACATCGGTGCGTACACCATGAATGGTGAATCTGTTTCTTGAGATTTTTTTTTACTTGAAAAGTTGACAATTTATTTATAAATATATTAATGAATGATATGGTATATGTTTCAGATTGATAAAGAAATTCTTGACAAGAGATCAAGTAACAAAAATACTGATAACACATCAAGAAAAGAAAAAAAGGCAAGTTCTTTGTAAATTCTTTACAAAAAAATATTATTTTTGAACTATATGTATGTTTAACTAATATGTATTATTTACTGTGTATCATGTAGAGCCACAAAATGACAAAGCTCGATAGGATTATTTCTGATCTAGGACCAGAAGAGCGTAAAATCTTGATGGAAAAATTGCAAAAGGATGAATCAAGTGAATGAAAAAATACTATCGATCCAATATGAGTTTCTTTTTTTAATTTTCATTAATAATATACTTAAAATTATTAGATAACATGTGTCAAGCAATCTATTAATTCACATATATTTAATGTTCTACAGGGACCAACAAGTCAGAAAAGGAATGTTTTTCTAAGAAAAGAAAAAAAATAGAACATGCAAATGAAAATGAATTCCTCCTTAGCTCATGTGGAGTGGTGCTGGAGGTTAATGAAAGGGGGAAAAACTTTTACAAAAGTTTGAGGGATCTAGTGGAACGAATGTATAGACGTTCTTTCCACTTACAATACAAAATTCAATCCAATGATTCCAAGAACCAAATTTTATCTAAACTACAAGAAGAGTTTCCAGAGAATTGGTCAACGAGACATGCCAGACTTTTAATAGCAAAAACGTACAACAACAAAAAATAAGGAATGAAAAAGTCATATTCCTTTAAATGTTTGTCTAGAATTATTTATAAATATAACATTTGTTGTATTTAATTTTCATATATCAATATAAAAATTAAATAGTTTATTGCCATGTTACATTTTCAGGAAGATTACGAAAATCTCAAAAGATGAACGAGCTGATATCAGAAATATGCCAGTAGGAATGTCCAAAAAGGTGTACAAGGAGATGGTAAAAGAAATTGACAAAATTGCATCGCAAGAGGAACCATCTCAACAACAACGTGCTTCAAATGTAACATGTAATCATTGAATTTTTCGATCATTAGGTACAATAAATAAACAATTTAGCATTAGATATTAATTTTCAAGTATTTTCTTACAGAAAAGAAAAGAAAATGGAACCCATTCAGCACATAAAACATGATGACAAGGAAGAAAAGGGTTGATATCTAAGTTTGTGAGTAATTTTTACTTCCTTATAACAACTTAACTAGATTTCATTTTTGTATTTTTTAAGTTGTTTTACAAAAATCATCATTGAATGTATTCAAACAGGTGCTAACATACAAAGAAGAACCATCAGACAAATTGATTGAAACCGGGTTAAATATGGGTTATGTGCATATGTTGGTATATCAGAAATTAATTGTGGAATTTGTAAGCATCTATCGATCTTGTTTTACTTAGCTCCATCTATGATTAATAGAACAAAAAAATCTTTTATATTAAATATATGATTTGTTATGGGGTATAAAACTTGCAGGAAAAAAAGTATGGAAATGTGCCAACAGATGAAATCTTGAAAGATGGCATGGTACATGGTTTTGAAAGAATGTGTATAGTTTATGAGTCAATTGTTTCTATGGTATGTCATTTCTTTTCGATTTACATTGATGTATATTATTTAATATTGCGATTTTCAATATTCTCACCAATGTATATACACTCATTACAGATTATTTTTATGTTTGTAGATGAAAAGTGAAGAAGAAGAAAACAATCAACACTGTGAACAAAACATTCCTGAAAATAACCCAAGTCATGGAAGTAGCTCTAGTAGTGACAACAGTTCAAGCGAAGAATGATGACCATTATGTTTGGATATCAAAGCAAGGTGTTGTATTTTTTGAAATATTTGTCTATGAAATCAGTCATTTTATCTAATGTAATGGACATAGTGTCACAATTGAAAGACAAAGGGATACCAATAACTGTCCCATTTTATATGAAAATACTGTCTTATTCATATATATATATATATATATATATATATATATATATATAATAAAATATGTTTTAATTTATTCTATTGTGTTATCCATTGTCGCTGTGAAATTTAACATCACTGATTAAATTTATGGATGATTAAATATTATAATGAAGAGATGTGAAATTTGATGATATAATATAACAAATTAATCCAAACATCACATTCAAATGTATTAATAAAAATTTAATTAATATGAATATTGTTATAAGATGTGTCGACTTTTGATGAATAATGAATTTAAAAAAATCGAAATAATTGCACTATCACAAATCGATGTTTCTAAAAAATACAAAATGAACATCGGTGTGTGTCAGTTACTATACACCAATGCGTTTATGCGACCTATGGGCACCGCACAAATACCAAAACCAATTAAAAATATTGGTGCATTTGTGCAGTACTACACACCAGTGCATTTATGTGGGACTACGCACTGGTGCATTTGTATGACCTATGGGAATCACACAAATACCAGTACCAATTATAAATCCCGATGCGTTTGTCTGATATGGAGAACCGGTGCATTTCTATAACTATAGGTACTGGTGCGTTGAGACGACCTATGGGAACTGCACAAATCCCAAGACCAATTAGAACGATCCCGTGCATTGTATCACCAACACTGCGCCCAGTGCGGTTTTATACCTTGACGGCCCGATGCATGCACCTTCGACCGCCCCAAGCCGTCTTCTTGATGATACGCACTGATGCGTTGAAACCTTAGTAGTGCACTGATGAAAAAACATTCGTAGTAACCTTCAGCTGCCCAATTTTTTTAGTTGTGTTGAATTTCCATTAAAATCTCTGCCAAAACCTCCGTAACCATAAACGGAGGTTGTAGAATTTTTTTTTTTACAATTTTGGCCATTTTTATAACACTAAAAACCTCCTTTATAACCTCTGCTAGAGGGTCTTTTCCTTATAGTGGTCACACAAAGTGCATTTCCATTCCTCACAATCCCAATTGTTTTTTTAACTTGATTTTTGTTATTTTTTTCATGAAATTCTTTAAGGGCTTCCTGGAAATGTTGCTTGATTACTTGTGGGTACCTATTGTTTTCTTTGCATTCAGTTGTTGAACTTGTGGAGCTTGTGGACATAGTGTAGGTCTCATCTTGTTGTGTTGTTTCCACTTTCATTACCCAACCCTCTATCCATGGTATCAATACTGAAAATTTATATTAAAATACAAAAAAATATTAAAAGTGGAACAAATAAATAAATTTTACAATGTACATATATGATAAAAAAATATAACTCAAAATACTAGTATTTAATTTGCATATTCTCATAAACTAATAAATAAAAAATATATATAGCATAAAAAAATTCATACTTATTTAAATTTTTCAATATGCTTCCTCAATCTTCCCATTGTAGCACATTCTCCAACATGGTAAAGCTTTTTCTAAGGATGTTCATTATTTATGCTCAACATTCATATTCATCCCTATTAATATAGGGAAAACAAGAATTTAAAAAACCAAAAATTCAAAATAAGTTGTAATGTAAAACAATAAACTAATCTACGAAGATTGAGTGGCTGTAAGGTGGATATGGACATAGAAAATACGAAATAGAGCACAAAAATTTGAATAAAAAAAATTAAAGTTGATTGGCCACATTTTAAATCCATCGTAAATTTAAAGTGAATTTTAAATAACAAAAACTCAAAATATGTTGAAATTTTGTTTCACTAAATTCATAAGAAAAAACTTAAAAATCCAAAATAAATAGAAAATAAAGTTTTTACCATTTAAAATAAGAAATAAATTATAAGAAATATGTTATTATTGCAATTATTAAAAACTTATACCATAAATGTGAAAAAAAAATTAAATCTAAATTATAGTTTCTTTTGGTGATTTTCAAGAGTATTTTTGATAGTTTTCATGGTTGTTTTTTGTGGTTTTCGAGGTTGTTTTCTTGTGGTTTTTGTATGGTGGTGTATGATGGGTTTTCATATCAATTTTTTTATTGCAAGAAAAAATAATTGAAATTGGAAAAAAATGATAGGAAACCTACCTTTACCTCTAGACAGTGGTTGGTTTAACCTTTCGGATGCTGGTGGGGTTGTCGAGTGGTTGGTTTGAGCTCCTTCATCTCAGTCAAGCTCCTCTTTTCCTCATGGTCCACACAAAATGGCTTGCGTAGACCACATATAAGGTTTCAAATGACAAACAGATGTTGGATCAAGTCCTAAAGCTTGATCGAGCTTTAAGGCTGAATAGAGCCACTTTCTTTAATTTTGCACCCAAGTTGTATTAGCGGGAAATTAAAAAAAAATAGCTCAATTGAGGAATATTTAAACCCTCAAACAACTCAATCAAGAGCTCAAATATTTCTTGATCGAGCGCTTAAAAGGATCAATAAATCTGTCTTTTTTCGCCCACAACGCATCCTCACTTACTGAAAAGTGTAATCTGGCTTCATGCATAGACCCCACAGTTAATATGGACCTAAACTAGTAGTCTTGCATTCCATAATGGATTAGCGTAAGTCTTTAAATATGCTTCATCACAAGAAATACCATGGAAAAATACCATGGGATAGTACCAGGGGCTTCTAAACCACCATAGTAAACCCATCAAATGACTAACCAAAACTTATCTTAACTAGTCTATGACCTAAACATTTAATTTTAATTTCATTTTAAATAATTTTACTAAGTCACATAACATTACATTGCATTACAGTACAATAAGTTTTATAATATCGTTACACACTCTTGTAATGAAAATAATTCTTGTTAATGAAACTTGATTTATTATAATTATTTAAGAAAAATATACTATTTAAAATAATTGATCAAAAACAAATTTTTTATTTTAATAAAAATATTTGATTTAATATATTATTAAATTTATTTATATTAAAAAAAAAAAAAACAAATTCTTAATCAACTAAAAAACATAAATCTTATTTCATAACTCTGATTTTAAAAAATAAAAATAAAATAAAATCTCTTATTCTATAATTGAAATACAACTTAACATTTAAATATAGCTCATGAAAGAGAAGTTGACCAGTCGAAAGAAATTACCTCAGCAACATCACTTCTAAGTGAAAATTGGCTCGAACCATAAGATAACCTCATTGAACAAACTGGGCATTGCAATTTGTGTTGTAGGCCAAGTACCAAAGCATATTGGCATGCATGCAATGAATAAGGGTTTTGAGAGAAACACCCTCTACCTGCCTTTATTGGATCAAGGTTCAAAAGAATAAACTATAATTTTTATTGGGAAAACCTGTTATCATTTTTGTTTTTCTCTCAGTTATGTTATTTTCTTAGATTTAATATCATTTAGATTTATTAAATTTATGTTTAATTGTTATATTTTATTTGGATACATTGGCTAGTGATTCTTTGGTGCAAGGGATTGGTTTTAGAAAAATTAGAGACACTCTAACACTTTAGTTGAAATCTAATAATATTTTTTAGAATATACTTATATGGGGCTAACGAGGATTTCATTGGCTTAGACCTTTACAAATGCCTAGTAGGTTCCATTATTATTAGAAAATGAGTTGCATATTTCCCTAGGAACTAAATTATAAAAGAGTGTCATTTAAGTGTAGGAGGTTTTACAAGTATGGCCACCTTGTGAAAGATTGAGTGCTTTATTTCACTAGAAAAAATGGGTCCAAAAATATTCTCCATTTTGCAAATAATCATCTCCCTTGGAATCGGGAAATGCTTCTTTCGAATCTATACATGTCTCCCTAGTTGCTGATTGTCCAAAATTGGACTCTCTGGGAAAAATGTTAGCAGTGGAACATCAAGTTTCTGGCATGAAGAACCTTTATATTGAAAAATAGAGCTCTTTTTCTTTGGGTAAGACTCCTATTTCTTGCCTTTGTCCTCTAAATGTCAATGGTCAATTAAAATTTGGACCTTGGGATGTAAATTTAGAGAACATGACTTGAATTATTCATGAGTATTTTTTAACTAGTCCCATACCCTATCATTTTTCATTAATCCCTTAGAATAAGTTTGAAGAACCCCTTGGCGCAACTCAAAACATCCTTGAAATTATACCCTCACTCTTGATATACCTACCTAATAAGAAAAAATGGAAATATCTACCTCCTCTAAAGGCTCAAAATATAATCTGATAGCTCACAATTGGGACTCTAACACTTACAATAAATAATTAGAAGAAGGGCTTAGATGCCTAAAAGATAAAAAAAAAAATTTGTTAGAAAAGAGGCAAAACTACTTTTATCCGTAGTCTAGAAGTAGGAAAGTTCAAAGGTAAAATGTGGTGGTATATAATATTTATTGAGGGACCTTGGAGAATTTTCTCCTAAGGTAGGTTCAAAATGATCTTATTGTCCATAAACTAGAGAGGGTTAACCAATCCATCTAGGAAAATGTCCCTTAGGATTTTGATTAATACTCACAATCATGTCATTCTCTTACAAGAGATCATTATAGATTGAGTAAAAGGTGTTCAATATATATCTAAGAGTTTTAAAGGATGGGAGTTCAGCTAAGTGGATGGTGTATGTTGTTTAAGAGGGCTAGTTTCAAGGTGGAAGATACACATTTTACCCTCTCTACTGTGTGTGATTTTGATTTAGAATTGCATTAGGGGAATTTTGAGGTCTAAAATGGGCCTCCTAAGGAAATAATAAAATAACAGCTAAACCAATAAAATAATATTTATGAATTTTCAATTCACTTTTTGCACCACAATCCATGTAACCATAGTTAAATTCAATTCAAAAGTTGTACCAAAATAAAATTAATAAAAAAATTGTATTGATGCGACTATAAATAAGAATGAGCTTTTCAAGAAAAAATCATTATCATTGAACAACTAATGCATTTGTCCTTTGTACTTAAATAACTTAAAATAAAATATAAATATAAATTTATAAATTCTTAATTATATTATATGCTATTAATTAAAATTTATATTATTTAAATTGTAAAATAACATCTAATTAATATACTATATAAAAATAATACAATATAATACAATATATAAATATAATAATATAATATAATATAATAAATGTATAGGGATATGCATTGTTTCTTTCAAGAAATAAGAGATGAAAATAATATATTTTTATTCAAAAAGTGTGAAATGACATTTATTATAAGTACTTTACTTTGACTTTAAAAGTACTTAGAGCACTACCATGGTTAACCATGAGTTTTTATCCACCATTGAGAATGTGACAAGTAAGTACCTTTAATTCAAGCAATGCCACCTCAACCATTAGGGATGATGTAATCCCCTAAAATGTGATTGGTTCTCATAAAGTGAATTTTGATTGTACGTTTTCCTTAGGAAGCCCATTTTAGACCTCAAAATTCCCCTAATGGGTTGTCTCTTGCTTATCTTTATTAGGGAAAACTATTCAATTGTCTAAACATTTATGGGCCCTATGCCGACCATAGAGAGTATTATGAATGTCTTTTTTGTATTCATGAAATCATAAAGAGGTCATAATTTTGTAAGAAGATTTCACTTTATCTTTGCACCTCTGAGATAAGAAGTCCTATAAACCTACCAAATTATTCCTCAAATTTCTTTATGAAAATATTGGAGAACCTAGGTTTTTAAAATATTGAGCTTGTCAAACTTACCCCTACTTCAACCAACAAAATAACTAGCTAGAGGCCTTGTTGACAGTGTTGGACCCGCCAACATTCAAGGGATCTCCCCGATATGAAGTACCAGCTAGACCTCACAATGTTTGGAGTAGGAGTCCCAACAGTGGGGTGTTTAATGATATGCCTTAGATCGCAAAACACATAGAGTGGTGTACGATGTCTTTGGTTAAATAAAGTGTGTGACCCTGCAAAAATTCAATATGATGCATGAGCAGTTCTAACAGAAAAGGGGAAGGAAGTGCGCTCCTTGGAATCCTGTAATAGTATGCTGCTTAAGAGGAACACACGAGATGAAAAGACATCACACAAAATAACAAGTGGAATAGTCCACAAGATAAAGGTGATGGGTTAAAACATGAGCATGCATTTAATGAGATTCGTACAAATGAAAATGAAATATTTCATAAGCATATGTGTAAGTTAAACAACATACATCATAAACATAACCAGAATAGTCCAACTACATTTAAAATATATGCATGAAGACGTGTCGGCTTTGATTTTATTATAAGCGAAAGTTCCATTCATACATACAAAATGAAGATTCACTTTCCCCAATAGTGGAACGTGAAGTTTACAATACTTGCTCCTCCCAAAGAAGTATACTCCCTCTACACTACGGATAAGCCAAGGCTGACACAAAACTCCAAAGCCTTTTCTAAGCCTAAACCTAGCAAAAACATCTGCTACCAAAAGCCCCTTTACAAGAGTTATGAGAATGTATTTATAACAAAGGGGGGCGACTCTTGGCATGCCCCCTATGTGACTCTTGTACACCCCTCAAGACTCCTCACATTACATATGACTCTTCACATTCCATCATGGACACATGTAATTTCACTTATAAAATAGTTACAAATAATATTATAATTTCCACTCGTACCCATAAAATAAAAAATAGGGTAGAGACAACTTGACAGCCTAACAAGAAAAAACACTATGATGATGGAGTTGGGGTGAACTCAAGTTAGACATCCTGGACTTTGTATATCTCAGTCACATACTCATACCAGGCTTGGTACTGTGAGAGAGTCTCCCCAAACTGTGAGGTAGTGTTAGACTAGAAGCAGACTCTTGTCTCCAATGCATCCAGGTAAAATCTCTTGGAACCAGTCTTAACTTCTTCTTCAATCAGGTGAAAAATTGTTTTGATCTGAACCGAGCCTCCAATGTAGGTCTGAAAATTATGTCTGTTGATCTCGATGTCCTCGTGGGTGGCCACTTGCTCCTGTGGCTTTAGGTATCGATCAATATTATGTCAGACTTGTTGTTTTCGTTTAGTCTCAATGAGTGTACCAACCAATGGGATCTAGTGGGTTCTCACCATGAAATCCAAATTGTTGTATATCTATACATATGCAACCTGAATGGTTCTAATGAATGAGGCGCATTTCTTGTTTTTCTGGATTAGGATTTGTCTAACTCTACCTCTGGTTTCATATTCTTTACCAATGTGAGTAGTGCCGCCTTGTATCACGTTGTCCACTCATGCATGATGGTGCTGGCAGTTTGTATATTCCTAAGGATCCTGAAAAACTGTCTGCTCTGTCGCAGCAAGTCATTTAGGTGGAAAATTTCCTTATGGTTACCAACTTCTCATAAATATCCTGCATAGTGTCTCCAAGTGTGGATACTTCAGCAAGTATCACTACTCTTATCCCCTTGTGGTAGAACTGTGCGGAAGGTGCATTCTATACTATTGCATGGAGCTATTCATTCTCTTTCTGAAGTTCCTGTACGTTATGCGCCAACTTCTTGTTCTCGGCTACCAAACACTGGGTGTTATATATGGTTTCTCCTGCGAAGGCCCATCTAGCGTCGACAATGGAATTAGGACTCCTGCTAGTGTCTGCCACGATCACTCTTTATCTCATGAACACAGGTGATGCATGATCATCCAAGAAGTTCTTTCTTTGTTCTTGTACAATCTTCTTCTGTAGGTCATGAAATGACAGATTGTACACATCCATGATCGGATCATCATCAAGGAGAAATACCTCCCCTTCCTCACTCATAGCTTGCTATGTCGCTGAAGGTGGTAGAGTCTAAATGGTGGCCTAATGTGTGTTGGGAAATAGGGCCACATATTCATCTCATGGTTTCAATCCCACTTCCATGTCCCTGAGTTCAATCAAATTTTCAAGCTCTTGAGAAAACTCTTGTTCGTGCATCTATTCACTCACTCCATTTGCTAGTGGATGATATTGTATCTGTTCTTCAACATCTGTAGGCATCATATCTTCTATTATGGCACCTTGCCTTTCTTTCTCTACTCTTGTTCCCTTCTTCTAATCTCTCATTCTTCCTTCAACTCTTGTTCTGCTATCTATGCTCTCTGCAATTTTCTTCCAAGCTTTTATTCTTTCTCGTTATCTTCTATGCTCTTTGCTACATTTTTCCCCTCTTTGCTTCAATTTCCAAAGCTACTTTCTCAGTGAGAGGATCTTCTTTCATTTTCCAGCTTTTTTCATCTTCTGCATTGTCCGCTACCTTCCTCTTTCCTTTTTTTCACATCAGACCGCTACTTGTTGCTGGTGCTTCTTCCAAAACTATTGTCATATGCAGTACAACTTGAGAAGTCCCATCCGTACTGATTGGCTCACGAGGTTAGTAGGAGTTATAACATTTATTCTATGATTCCTCCTTCGACAACTGATATATCCTGCTAACCGAGTTGAATTATAATATTGCATAATGTTCTTTATGAAATCCCCTCAAATCATACAGATTGTAACTCTTTGTGTTGAACTCAAATCTGATGATGGCTTTCCCTTCAGCATCTACAATATTGAGATTCTTAATCTCGTATAATTTGACCTGCAAAGTAAGAGTTGGACACAGTGCCTTCTTCATCCTATGCAGTGTTGTTAACAATCCTGTGGAGATGTGATAAGCTACCTCTTGCATGACCTATTTTCCGATGGAATATATCAGTGAAATATGTGGCGGCTTCTACCTTCCGAATACTCTAATCAATCTGCCATCTAGTAATATGAACCAATTTTCAATCTCTGATATCGCCTCCATAGCTTCTCGTGACATGCAAGGTGGCTCCTCCTAAAATATGAGCCCATAAAGGATGATGATTAAGTGATCAATAAGTTGCTCCATGAATTTTCGATGATTGCAGTCTGAGAGTAGCTTGCAGTAGATATGTACGGAAGTGTCCCTTGGTGTCCATGTCTAGTTCATTCCAAGGAACTGAATATGTGCACAAATTGCATATGGTAAGCATGAATACACGTAGAAGTGTGCTTGCTCACCCTTGGGTGGATTGCGATATTTTGTCACATGGACTCTCAACTAATGAGCCAATAGGTTTGACTAGTTGAACGGCTTCCCCTCATTCACATAACCCACCCCTCAAGAAACATTTATGTGTCTGGTTTGTTGTAGATTCTACAAGATAGTATGACCAAAAGTTGATAGGATTTCCTGAGTGCTTTTTTCTTGTACATGTGGGTGGGTGTCTGCTTGAAATTCGTTAGCTCCTTCACCTAGCTCTTGATGATATCTCTTGTGTTCGTGTAGCTCTGAGTCACCATAGAATAGTGATTCCATGTTATTCATTGGCCCACAAAGATGACACATTTACCTGAAATCTACTATCGGGAATGTAGAAAGCTTTTGCTAGCTAGTGTTGCTAAATTTCATGGTTTCCACATCAGTGTTTGATACAACCCAGCTGATCACATTCGTACATGGGAAGGCTGGATGCCTAAATGTAACCTTCCAAAGACTTGAATGCATGTTGATGATATACACCCGTTGGTCTTCTAAGTCTCCCTGAAAGTCCTTTGTCAAATCATCTTTGATTTGTTGCCATCTCAGTTTTTATCCCTTCTCTATGAATAATAGAGTGTCCGAGTAAACTAGCAAGTTAGCTTGAAATTTCTTAATTGAGTCCCTAGTATTTATTTCAATAGTTTCCTTTGAGGAGTCTCTCTTTGAAGCCATTTTGAAAGTGACTGCTGGAGAGGTGCTTGAAAACTATTGTAACTGTGAGGCAGAAAACACATTGATGAAAAGAAAATATCGGTTATAAGAAAAATGACTTTCAAGACATGTTTGTGGAGCACACTGGGCAACTATCTGGAAGGATTGTGAAATTATTGATGGGAAGAGGGTTTGTCTAGCTGGGAAAATTGCTCACTGCGAAGTCCCAAAATTCAGTGTCGAAGCTTGTGGCTTGATACTACGCAATGCGCAGTTCAGCCTGGGCAATGAGTCGAGAGAGACTACGCATTGCAGTCTCAGTGGCCAAGAATGCTGGTTGAGGCCTGTAACATCGAAATGCATAGTGAGGCCATCTTGTAATGCGCATTGCGCAATTCCAGAGGCAAAGCTTGAAGCTTGAGCTTCCAAATTGTGTAATGCTCAGCTAGGCAAAGTGAATTTCGACCAAGGGAAAGGCAAAAATACCCAAGGGAAGTGTGAAAATGAGAAAATATGAGAGATGATGAAGGAATGAGTTAATATCTGACTAAGTGTTGATGAAATAAGAAAAATCAAGTGCATAAATGGAACAAATGATAAGTGAATGAGATCAGTGAGGAGAATCATCGCAATAATGACCATCGATGAAAAAATGCAGAAATCGATGCGACACTTGTGAAAGGAAAAAAGAAACTTGAAGCAACACTCTACAAGCTAAAGAAAGTTAAGACACTGGAATCCATGCAAATAAACAATAAAAACAACACTCATGCAAGCCAAACAACAAAAAGTGACAAAAAAGGTGACTAAAAGAGATAAATGCCAAATTCACCAGGAAAAGGAACGATGATTGCACCAAAGGTTCCTTGATATCCTTAGGAATGCTAGAGATCAAAGATCAAATGTTAGAATGAGATATAGGGTCATCGATTAAATATAATTTAGAAATTAGGGTTTATGATGTACATGCCAAAAAGCAAGGAAAAAGTGACACTTGGCAGTAATTTCCAAAAACAGCAAGTGTGCTTCCTTTGCATTAGTAAAAATATATCCCTAAATTTTAAGGATGCTTTTTCAATTTTTTTCTTTTCTCTTTTTTTTTTTCCAGGAAAAATTTCCATGCATCTCACGGGGAAGGATTGCGCACTATCAGAGAACTGGCAGCTCTCGACTCAGTGCACTACACAATTTCCTTTCTCAGTGAGTGATTGTGTAGTGTATGGGTTCAGTGCAATGCTACCTGTCATGAATGCACAATTACCAAGCTCAACATTGGACTGCCAATCATAACTATGCAATTCTGATCATCAAGAACAAGACTGGCTTCATGCATTGCGCAGTTCCTAGGGAAAAGAGCATAAATGTTGTGGAAGAATTAAACAAGAGGTTATATTGTGGCCTATAAAATTTTTCTAAGTGAAGAGAAAGTGAACACAGGAAAAACTGAAAGATTAATATCATTCAAAGAAAAGATACTTGGTAGTAGTGCAAGGTAAGCTCCTGTAAGGGGAAGTTATGCTCCAAAATCTAAGCAATGGAAAAATTTTGGAGGGTGGTTGTAGCCGCTACAACATTGGCAACACGGTAGTAGAACTCGAGCTCTTTGAATGAATATTATCTTTTGTAAAACCGGTCTCACCCTTCTAGAAGTATTGTTCAATTAATTGATTATCACAACTTGCTCACTTAGTTTGAGTTAAAGACATAGCCCATTCCATCCTCTTTATCGGTGGAATACTAACCAAGCCAAGTCACAATAATTTGATTCTATTGGGGATGAGGATTATTTAGAGTCACAAGTAAAAGAAAATTTTCAAAGTCTTTATTTTCATCTCTAGTGTTGCTCTGCTGCCACCAACCTAAATAGTACCCTGACGAAGTCACTTCAGAAACAAAAACATTGGTCCGCTTCCAGCGAGCATGGACAGTACCCCAGCAGAGTTGCTTGCGTCACTTCTCTCTGTAGGAAGCCTTTCTATTCTTTTGCAATTTATTTCATTTTTTCATTTTTTCATTATTATCATTTGTTCATAGAACTGTGCATATGCACTAATTTATTTCATGGAGCGGAGGAGGAATCATGACTTACTGAGAATAGAAGAGGTGATTCCTTTAGATAAGTATTTTTATGTACACCTATGACATAATTGTTAAGGTTTTCCTCCTCTGCTTACTCTACTAGACTGGAATGACAAGGATTAACTGAATATATAAAAACTGATTAGAGTAGGTAGAACTAGTTACAACCTAAAAATCATGATTTCACCATGACTCTCTTTGATAAAGAACGTATTTTCCATCTCAGTATCATCAACAAAAAAAATTTAATATTCATGCAAAGATAGGGAATAAACAGAAACCCAAGTGTTGATAGAAGAACAAATTTCCTCTTTGATTTCGTCATACTTGCTTGAGAAGCCAAACATTGTCTCATGCAGAAAATAACCTAAGAGTGAAAATAAACAAACAAAGGAAAGCAGAAAATGGTAAACAAAGGAGCGAAAGAAAATCAAAGCAAGAAACAATGAAAAAAACACTACTCCTACTCCAAACCTAACCATAAAGTAGGCCAACTCACGTAAAGTTATACTTCCAATACAGCCACAAGAACATTGGTAGGACTACGCAGGTGAGGGAATACATGTCAATAAATATATAAATGTATAACATTTCACAAGAAATATAAGACACTGTGAACCAAAATTTTCAAAGTTTCAATGCACACATAGAAAAGAAATGGCGAAAAGTACACGGAATACATTATGTGGACGTATCATGATGTCATGACACATCGCCAGTCAAGGATTTATAAACAGAAATTTTTGAACCATGAAAGTGAGAAAACATAAAGAAAGAAAGAAAATTTCATTTCTCCACGGTGCTCACAAAGTATAACTCCTCCAACGATCGAGCGATAGGATCATGAAAAACAGATGTAGGATATGAAAATTGTAAAGAAAAGGATTTTCAATATGCACAATAGAGTGATAAGGAGCCTGTAGATATTGAGCACTCTTCTTTTCAGAGGTAGAAATGACTGCAAGGCTATGATAACCTAACATAGATATTAGCTTGGGCTGAAGTGCATCGAGATCTTGAGGAAGATCCAATTCATTGGAAGATAGATCATCAAACATTAGTGGATTGGAAAAAAAAATAACAGGAAAATCAGAATTGTGACTAGCTGAATCAGTGAAAATGTCACGAAAACCATGATCATAAAGTTCAATATTTCAAATGGAGGTATCCTCATGATCTGATGAATCGTATAGAGGGGAATATGAAAAATGAGAAATTTCACCCTTTGCGCTTCCAATAATCTATGATTAGAGGTTGGGAAGATCAGTGATAGGAGATTTATCCTCTCCGCAGTTAAATGAAGAATTGGAATTCCACAAATGTTTTGAATGATTGGAAGTATTATTATAATCACGAAATGAATTTTGACATGATTCAACCAAAATGATAGTATCACGGAAAGTGTCAGGATAATGCGGAAGAACTTTTGAAGGAAGTGAGTCATCCTTCATTGCATATTCTTGTTCAACTCTTGACTCCTAGACATACTCATTGTAAATGACATCATGGTTTGGCTGCACAACAACAACTCCACTTGACACCTAATCCTAATGAACATCAAGGAAAAGGTTTGCAAAAAATTAATACACAAAATCGTAATTTGTAGGATCAGAGGGACCAACAGGTGGAGGATGAGGAGAAAAAACTTCATCACATTCATTGGGCTTGCAGTACAAAATTGTGCAGGAATTTTGAGTATGTGGGGTGGGAGGAGATGATGCTTCTTGAATAGGTGAATTCTGAATCTTTCCCACCAAAGCTCGTAGAAGTAAAGTTGTTAGATGAAAAGAGGAGGGGGGGTTTGCTTGGAACAACACCTTTTTCCATCATAGATTTAGAGGACTTACGAGCGAGGTTTGCTGGGTGTGATTTAAGCGATCATAACTCGTGAAGAGTAAGTGAAATTTGAACAAGATATAGAAATCTTCTGGTCAAGAAATCCCAGTCAAATTCATCTTCTGGAAATTCAAAACATAGATGCAAAAAATGATTAAGAAAATGATGTAGTGATTCATTAGGTGATTTTCGCAATTCTAAAATTTTCTCGCACATAATTTTATGATAAAAGTTGTAAAAAGCGTGAAATGTTTTTGTGACAAGATGTTCAAAAGAGTGGATAGAGGAATTGATAAATGTGTAACACCATTTCCTTACACACCCTTCAAAGGTGAGAATGAACAACCAATACGAAACATCCTTAAGGGGAATGTCACGTTCTGTGCAAAATTGAAGAAAAGAATCAATATGCTCAAGGATGGTTGTTTAACCCTCGCTATTAAACCTAAGATGTGGCAAGTCATCAATGATATGCGTAGGCACTTGAAAATTGTGTTTTCTGGAAAAACATGTTAGGTATATGATTTAGGAAGAAGTCACAAAATGAGTGCGGAAATTCAAAAAATAATTCAAGGGCTCAGTTTTCCATATGGCCCTCCTTCTAGCACCAAAATTTTTGATGGTTCTGGAACCACCAACATTCATGGGATATCCCCAATATGAAGTTCCAACTATACCTCACACTATTTGGAGTAGGAGTCCCAATAGTGGGGTGTTTAATGATATGCCTTGGATTGTAAAACACATAAATTGGTGTACAATTTATGTGGTTAAAGCAAGTGTGTGACCCTATGGAAAGTCAATATGATGCATGAGTGGTTCTAATGACAAAGGGGAAGGAACTGTGCTCCTTGGAAGCCTGTAATAGTACCCAGATTGAAAAGAACACAAGAGCTGAAAAGACATCACACAAACTAACAAGCGGAATAGTCCACAAGATAAAGGTGATGGGTTAAATCATAAGCACGCATTCAATGAGATTCATACGAATGAAAATGAAATATTTCATAAGCATATGTGTAAGTTAAACAACATACATCACAAATATAACTAGAATTGTCCAACTACATTTACAATATGTGCATGAAGACATGTCGGCTCTAATTTTATTATAAGTGAAAGTTCCATTCATACATACGACATGAAAAACTACTTACCCCAATAGTGGAACATGAAGTCAACAACACCTACTCCTCCCAAAGAAGTATACTCCCTCTAAATTACGGAGAAGCCAAGGTTGACACAAAACTCCCAAGCCTTTTCTAAGCCTAATCCTATCCAAAAACTTGGCTCCCAAAATCCCCTTTACAAGAGTTACGAGGATGTATTTATAAAAAAGGGGGGAAAATCTTGGCATGCACCCTATGTGACTTTTGGACTCCCCTCATGACTCCTCACATTACATATGACTCTTCAAATTCCATCATGCACACATGGAATTTCACTTATATAATAATTGCAAATAATATTACAATTTCCACTCGTACTGATATAAGACAAAATAGGGTAGAGACAAGTTGACAACCTAACAATACAAAACACTATGATGCTAGAGATGGAGTGAACTCATGTTATGCAACCAACTCCAAAAATAGAAGAAAAGAGATATCAACGACTTAGAAATAAGCCACTTCGAGGGGAAACCTATAATACATTACATGAATGAACAATTCTTGGATGATACAAATTACAAAACATCCTTTCTATATATAGGAGTCCATGGGGCCACAATGTAATCCTAGCCAACCTAACAATAATAATTTAAGGGCACAATAATAACAATATGGGGGTTACAGGGGTACAATAATAACAATAAGGGGGTTACGCTAACAACAATAAGGGACTATACTAGTAATATAGGGACCTAACATGCCCCTCTCCTTCAAAAAAGTGTTGTCCTCAACGCTTGAGTAGCTCTGGGTGCTTCTGTATAAAATTCTCATCCTCCCATGTAGAATCTTCAATGTGTAAGTTCTTCCACTTGATGAGATACTCTGAAATTGATCGATTCCGTAGCTGTCGAGTTCTTGTTTCCATGACCGCTTCAGGTTCCAATATGATTTTTCCTTCCTCATCAAGTTCTGGAAATATTGTTTGAACTGGAATATTTTCACCTATAACCTTCTTTAAGCATGAAACATGGAAAACTGGATGTACTCGCGAAGAAGCAGGAAGCTCCAATTTGTATGCCATAGTACCAATATTTTGCAACACCTTGTAAGGTCCATAGTACTTTGGCGATAATTTATTATCCTTCTTTGCTTGCTTGAGGGACATTTGTTTGTATGGTTGTAGCCGTAAAAATACCCAATCTCCTACATCAAAACTTCTCTCGCTACGATGTTGATCTTCCTATTGTTTCATTCGATTTTGTGCCAAATTCAGGTTATCCTTTAAGAGTTGGAGAACTTCTTGCTGATGCTCGATGTGATCTTCCACTACTTGAACCTTTGAATTTTCTCTTAAAGATGATGTGATGGATGGTGGATGATATCCATAAAGTGCCATAAATGGGGTCATTTTTGCTGCAGTATGGAAGGAAGTGTTATACCACCATTCGGCAAGAGGTAACCACTTGACCCATTGTGTTTGTTTATCAGATACAAAACAACGAAGATATCCTTCCAAACATTTATTTACTATCTCAGTTTGACCATCATATTGAGGATGATAAGATGAGCTATGAGCTAATTGAGTACTCAAACAAGAAAATAACTCCGTCCAAAAATTTCCAGTAAAAATGGGATCTCTGTCGCTCACAATAACCCTTGGGTTTCCATGTAGCTTTTGAATTGTGTCCATAAATGTAGTAGCAATTGTACTTGCTTTAAATGGATGAGATAATGCACAAAAGTGTGCATACTTGGTAAGTCTATTAACTACCACCACGATGACACTATTTCCATCGGAATTATGTAAACTTGTGATAAAATCCATTGAAATCTCCTCCCAACGTTGACTTGGAATGGATAAAGGTTGTAGAATGCCTAGGCTCTTAATTGTCTCAACTTTATTCTGTTGGAAAACCAAACATTCCGCCACAAAATTTTGAATATCAGATTTAAATCCATCCCAAAAAAAATACTTTCTTAACCCTGTGGTAAGTTTTTAAAAATCCCTAGTGTCCTCCTATTAGACTGACAAATCCCTCTTGCGGACAAGAGAGATCTCCCTAGTATCCAAAGGATATCTAGAAACAAACAAAAAAATGTAGACCATTTTATCTAAACCATTATGCTTAAGAATTATTAATTAACTATGGAGAGATGCTCCTACCTAAAGTCCAATGCTTTACTCAGTCTTCAATCCAGTTGCTCTAGAAGATATTGATCCAGTGTGTAAGATCTGCAATCAAAGACAAGAAAACAAGATCAAAATCATCTGCAAAATATGATAATTCAAAAGCAATAATATATCTTAGTGATCAAGAAATCCAAGAATTAAATTATTCAAAAGATATATGAACAACTCAATGATAAAATAGAATCCATTTGTATTAAATTTGAATAAAAGAAGAAACCTTACAACCTTGACTCCTTGATGTTTGTACAGGTTCTTCTGGGGTCGCAAACAGTATTTTTCCTCAGTTTGACAAGACTCCAACTCTCTGAATCAGCATAATACTATGGCTATGAGTATGTAATCTCTCTCATGCCAATGATGTCAAATGTGGAGAGTGTAATTTCTTCAAAAATTCACCTCAAAACTACCAAGTTCTAAGTACCCTTGAGACTGAAACATGGTCTCAATTTATAGAAGAAGGGAGGTAGTTTTAGCTCCAATAAGGAATGGATAAAGCCCTCTCATCATGGGATTTTAGCTCCAAAAACCAAGGGATAGATCGATTTATGAAGGGATAAAGGTTCATGAATGGAAGGGGTGAAGCTCGACCAGATAACGCTTCTAGAAGGCCCCAGTTGGGAGAATATTCGACTAGCTGGGCTTCTAGAACTTAATTTTCTTTTTATTTTACCTTTTACAAGGGTCTGTAGTTTTAATGAGAAGAACGTGCGGGATGTGCCGCAAGTTTTATAGCAATAAACCTCGGTACCGCAAGAAATGACTAGGAAAAGTGAGGAGTTAGTTTTTTTAGGGTTTTAGTAAGCTTTTTCCCAATTCCAAGACTTGATTTAGGAACTTTATGTTTTTGGACCTCTAAGGGAGAAATAAATAGGTAATGATGAACACATAGAGATAGATAAATGTCATGGTGAAAATTTTTAGTGTAATAGATGGCCCCCTAAAGTGTGAAGGTTGAAGAGTTCTGAAGAGTTCTGAAGAGTTAAATGCTTTATCATTTCGAGGATCAAGCTACAGGCACACCAATTGAAACCCTGAAAAAACATTCAATGCAAGCATATATATATATATATATCATCACTGAGGTAGGCATTCCCATACTCAAATCAAAACTAAATACATGTTCTGATATAGAAATGATTTTAGAATTACATGAAGTAGTAGACACAGCATGAACGCAGCCATATGTTATAAGTAGTCTACTGTATGATGAATAATAAAACTCCTCATAGCTTGGATGGTGGAAACTAGATCCAGGGTCTTGATTCCTGCTTCTTGAACTAGTACGATTCTATCCATGCGATTGATTGTGTCGAAGTCAAACATGGTAGAAATAACTTGATTACCAGTCAATGATGTTAACTGTTAACAAGTGTGAGAGAAACCACCAATAATGAAAATGGTTCTCAAAGTACTCAGTACAATCTATGAAATGTGAATTTGTGATATGAAGTCGAACATATCACAGAGTCATTCGATCGAAGGTCAATGATGCAACCTGTCTTCGACAACGAGAAACCTTCCATTAGGGTATGCAGATCCCAAGGTACAGATATGATTCTAGATCAAATTTCTAGATGATGAGCTGTTGTCGATAGAAAGTGACCCGTCATAGGAAATCCCATGACACAAAACCATTAGATCAAGTTTTGAAAAAATATACAGCGAAGACTCACTCAGGGATGGTCAATGCGAATGGAGACAAATGTTGGCAATGAATGGTTTATTAAACTGATCTCTTTAAAACATAACGGCACTGCAGATGGTGATGATTAACCTAAAGCTAATACCCAGAAACTGGTTGAAGACTTTCAAGGTGGTTTGATTAACTGTTTGGCCAAAGGATTTTCCCAAGACAAATATGAATCTGACAAAAGTGTCGTGTTCAAGAGTGGTATACAACTTTTTGAAACGAGGTGTGACAACTAGATTCATTTTCTCTCTTTTCCCCCACCATTTCTGCCAAGTACCTCTTTATTTTTTGACAAGCTTGAGGAGGATAACATTTGCTTGTTATATAAGCTCATCATTTGGATGAGTCCAACTTAGTATTAAAATCGAACCCTAAGAAGGAGTGGTTCGTTCCTGTTTGTAATTTATAGGTCCTTTATTGTTAAGTTTTAACGAGTTCAGTATAAGTGAAACTCGATGTTTTTCATTTTTAGGGAGTCAGAAGAAAAACTTAAGAAAACTCTGTGGGTGTACTTTTTCGTAAATTTAGTCTCTCAAGCCCGAAAAAGGATAAAATAATACAGGAGAGAACTCTATTGACCATGATTAGCCAACGTATACCTTTTTCTTAAATAGTCCATTTCAGTCCGAAAAAAGGGGTAAACTTATATTGAAGGGACGACTGTTCATTTCCTTTAACAAGTTCGAATAGTCAAGTACTCAGCAATATTTTCATATTTAGAGAGTCTGAAAAGGGCTTAAAAGAGAACTCTAGGGTTTTGCTTTTTCATAATTTTCAAGAGCCTGAAAAAGTGATAAAAGTATACTCATCATCAAAATAATCATTTTCACTTGACAATCCTATTTTCTACACATAAACTCGAAAATTAAAAATATCTATTTCGAATAAGTAAAAACTTTTAAAAAATAACTTTTTAAAGTGGAAAATAAATAAAATAATATTTTATTTATTCAAAAAATCTTATAAAAAGCAGCTCAAAAAAATCATGTTTACCTTTTATATTGAGAGTTGAAAGTTGAGAGCTCTGGGCAAAAAACATTCTGGAGGTGATAACGGGAGTTATGGCTAGTCAAATCAAAATCTGTCGAATCCAGGTAATCCAAAACCCTTTTTTCTTCATTTTCATCCGTTTACATTCTCTTTTCTAGCTTTTAAATTCATTTTTGGAGGGAAATATGGTTCAAAATTTTATTCACGGGGGTTCGCAAACCAACCATTGGTTACCTGTGGACCCCAATAATTTTCCTAAAGGAAAATTATCAAACTACTACATTTTTTATGAAGGATGCGTGCGGGGGTCCACATTGTCTTTATATAAAAACTGCACGGGAACCATAAGAAAATGAAATTGAAGAATTCTCTCAAAAATGGATAAATTTTTTTACTCTAATAGCTTCTAACCATTAAATGCTTCCATTTGCAGGTCAATGCACAATGGTGGAGTAGCGAGAAAACGAACATGAAGAGGTAGATAATATGGCCATGAATAATCCGGCCATAATGCGTACTTTGAGAGATTGTGGTTTATACAAATTCTGGGCCATTCAGGGTATGAGGGCACAGGTAGAGTTAATGACCTGGCTAGTAAATAAATGGGACATTATGGAACAATGCTTTATCATTGGAGACCACAAGCTGTAAATTGAGCTTGAAGATATCTAGTTCCTCACTGGTTTACCCAAAAGAGGTGAACCAATATCTTTGTTCAGGGCTAGGCAAGGTGGCCAGCCTATCGCTAGCTACAAACAAGAGTTTTGTAATGAGGCAGATGATCCCAACGACAACTGGATAGACATAAAAACTATCATATAGCTTGATCTGAAATTCATTGCATTTGTTGTTACCAGATTATGTGGGAGTGTAGCTCTACACGTGGCTACCAAGTCACAGATGAAGACAGTCGTTGAATGCTTCAGAGGCACTATCTTCAATTGGTGTGAAAGGGTGTTGACCAATATAAAGGGTCAACTGACGAGAGCAAAGAACTCAAAGTTGAAAAAATTTGGGTATGGAGCAATCTTAGTATATTTCGCTTTGGAGAGAATTTCGTCTCTTGCCCCTCAGCTGATCTCTATTGATCCTAGCAAACTCAAAGAGCCTCACATGGTATGATGGGTGGCACTGACGGCTCGCCATGGTGGCGACGGTTGTATAGTTGTCCAGTTCACTTCATCATACTTCCGTTGGTTTGAGAACCAAATCTTTTCTATCGGGGATTTCCCATATGCAGGCATAGACTTTCGAGGAGACCCCGAGATGTCCTTACCTTTAGGGACACAATGGGATGAGTCAGGTAATTGAATTATTTTGATTTGTTTTAACTCTAATTTCTATTTGTTTTTTAATCATCCAATATTGATAACAAAAATTCAAATGTAGATGTTGGTCCACGAAGACCAGCCAATCTCCGCTGCTTCGAGAGGAAGCGAACAGATCCTATTGCACTGCTAGAGAACTAGGCAAAAAATATTCTCACTGATTTCGAGCAAAATCTGGAGAGGTTGACTAGAGACATCCCAGAGACTACGATGGATGATATTCCTCTTCATCTCCAGAGGCATGTCGCTGGCGCTCTTGGCCAGTTTCGGAGATACCTGCATAGAGTGGCATGGGCTATAGTATATTATCATGATCATCACCACGGATAGTGGATGATCATTGCAGACTATTGTATTTTTGTTTTTTGTATCACTATATTTCAGATCATAAGGTGGTTTAAACCTATGGTCCTAGACGATGTAATATTTTTTGAAACACAACTCTATCTATGATATGACTACTTTTGCCGGCTATCTTGTTCAACACATATCGAATGTTGTTTTAATTTACTTTTTAATGTCACAAATGTCTATTTATAACATTATTAGCTAATGCATCATCCAATGTATTTAATATTCTTGGAATGTGTTGATATTCCATGTAATCAAACTGCCTTTCCAAGAGAAAAACCTTCAAAAATAATCTCAGTAACACTAGATTTTTAATTGCGTATACTTTGTTTAAATGTAATACAATGAGTTCTCAATCTAACCTAACGATCAAACACAAAATGCCAAATGAAATGGCATCAGATAATAACTCATTCACTGCGCTATATTCTGTAACATTATTCGTTGTTTGAGCAAGGCTTACCCCATGCATATAAACTAACTCATCGGTGGGTGAATAGATAACCCGAGCCGTGGAAGAGATATTCCATGTACTACGACAAGCACCATCAGAAAAACCAATCTACGCTTCAAGGGACACCGACATCTGCAATATCAAGAGTAATCAAGATAAGTAGGAATATTATTCAATGCAAACTTAAACTAGACAAACTCATCCAATCTAAAGAAACTAATCTTAGAAAAATAACTAATGTACAGGTATGATATTCACAAAAAAAATCAAGCATAATATCTCTTAAGATAAAGTGCATTTCTAGGTTTATCTAAAGAGACCCCGTCATAATCAATCAATTCGTAAGCCCCTTTTGCAAGCACTTGCTTGAGAATATAAGGACCATGCCACATGGGTTCGAATTTACCAGCTCATAGTTTATCATTAGCTTGGTCATATACCAATACTAGGTCACCTTCTGAAAAAAACACGAGGTGTAACACTTCGATCGTACTGTGCTTTAACGTGTTTTTTATGAGCTTCGGCTGCTAATGCAGTGATGTGCCAAGTCTCCTCTAATTTTTCTAGGTAGAAAAAGTGTTTTTCTCTTCAGAAGTGGCTGGTAGTAACTCTATGGCTAATTAGAGTGACGATATTTCGCATTCAATCGGTAACACAAATTCTAAACTGTAGACTAGTTGAAAAGGAGTGAACCCTGTTGAAGTTTTTGCTGAGGTTCGGTATGCCCAAAGTTCTGAAAAAGGCATAGTATGCCAATTCGATTTATGAATTCTGATTATCAATTTAATCATAGTGGTTAAAACTTTATTGACGGCTTCAACCTGACTATTAGCCTATAGGTAATATGGAGTAGAGGTATCATGGCACGGGCCAAGTTGGTATGAAAGTTTGGTCATCATGATATTTTGAAAATGACTCCCATGATCAGTAATGATAGTTTGTGGTACACCGAATCGAGCAATCACGTGATCGAATAAAAATGTAGTTGCAGTTTTTCCATCTGCCGCAAATGTAGGCATCACCTCGGCCCATTTGGTAAAATAATCTAATGCGAGAATAATATACCCATGCCCCCCGGCCGAGTGAGGGTTACATGTAATGAAATCAATGCCCCATTTTGCAAAAGGACCGACATCAATTATGGGGTGAAGAGGAGCTGGTGGTGCATGCATCTTTCGATCAAAGTTCTGATAGTTGTGGCATTTTTGGACTGCAAGAATGAAATATTTGAATAACGATGGCCAAAAATAACCAGCGTGCAATATCTTTTGGGTTGTGGCATACCTAGACATATGACCACCACACGCTCCAGAATGTCAGTCATTCAAAAATCGTTCATCCTCTTCATGAGTCAAACATCGTCAAGATACAAAATCTTCACCACGATGATAAAGCGTGTCCCCAACAATATTGTATTGCTGGGATTGGTAATGGATTTTTCGTCAATGTGAATGTGAAAGTTCAGGCTGAAAAGTTTGGGTTTGGAGATAAATGATGATATCCCCATACCAAGGATCTAACGTACTGATAAGAAACAAAGATTCATCAGCGATCGAATGCTCTACCATAGTTTCTGTCTCAGTATTCGAGAAATCACACATAAGTTCGGCGAACACCAGTTATTTCTTTGATTTGGATTTTTAAAATTCTAAATCAAAATCCTGAAGCATAACTATCCATTTAGAGTATTTTCCCTCGAGAAATTGTTTATTTAGAATGTACATCATCTGGTTACAATTAGAAATCACAGTTGTTTTGTGTAGCAAAATGTAATGACGAAAACGTTGGACAGCTTGAACTGCTGCCAAGGCCAATTTCTCCACATGCGAGTATTTAATCTCTGTTGGATTGAGATTCTGACTGAGATATTGAATCACATGCTCATTGTGGAATACATTCTCTTGAACTAATACCATTCCAATGGTGGAATCAGAGGCTACTAAGTATAAAAAGTAATCCTGGCTGTAATTTGGTGGATGCAATAACGGTGCATGGGTCAACACGTTTTTTAAAGCATAAAATATCGATCAGCGATCTCATCCCAAATGAAAGGAACATTTTGTTTCAAAATCCTGGTAAAACCTTTGGTTAACTCAGCATATTTCTGGATAAATATATGCAGAAATTTTTCTTTCCCCTGCAAACTTTGGAGTTGGCGGAGTGTGGAAGGAGGAGGTAAATTTATAATGGCCTCAAACTTCGAAGGGTCGACACGAATGCCTTCTTTCAAAATTACAAACCCCAGTAATCTACCATATTTTACACATAAAACACACTTGTGCGGATTCAAGTGAATCTTATAATACCTACATCTCATAAAAAACGCTCGTAAGTGAGTAGGACGATCTTCCCTGCATAATAAATGAGCAGGTAAATCATCGAGATAAGGTTGCACAATATGTTTAATGTCATGAAAATCATAGGACATTACCCTTTGAAAATTTTCCCCAGCATTCTTCAATCCGAAAGGTAATTTACAGTAAGAAAATATTCCCCAAGGAAAAATGAATGTTGTTTTTGGTTGATCGGCAGGGAGTATGTTGATCTAATTGTATCTGGAAAATCCATCCAGAAATGAATAAATTTCATTTCCAGCACAATCATCGATAATTTGGTCGATATAAAGGGTTGGATAATTGTCTTTAGGACAAGATTTGTTAATATCCCTATATTCGACACATACTCATATTGTTCCTTGTTTTTTTCGTAACGGGAATGATATTAGATACCCAATCTATTAAAGGAATTAGATAATTAAAACCTGCTTTAAATAATTTATCAACTTTGGCTTTAATAGCAGCATATTTTCATGCATGTATCGGACGTAATCCCTGTCTGACAGGTTTAGCATCCGGGTAAGTCTTTATTTCATGAATGACAATGTTGGGATCGATTCCTGGAATTTCTTCATAAGACCAGGCAAATATGTCGTGGAATTCTTGAAATAGGGATTTATATGTCGAAATTTCATCTGACGTACAAGAGGCACCTATATTAATGTTTTGAATCATTCCAGGTTTCACTGATATGTCAATAGGAATCGTAGAAGAAATATTCCCAATTTACTTCAGAATCCAAATTTGTGATCGATATTGGACTTTGAGGTTCCTTGACATAGTAAGCTGTAAAAATAGAGGAAAAATTGTTTTTGAATTTATCAAGCTCATATAAAAATGATGACCTATGATGGAGATAATCCCATGGTAATTCATCTACAAACAATAATTCACGAATGCTTTCATCAGTATGAAACACTTGTTGAAAAGGATCGGGAATTGATGTTGTCGCTGAGCTTTATAGTGAAAATGATTCTTCGTTAATCACATTCATTGGATCATCATTAATTGATAAAGGATTAGAAAATTAATGTACTTCTGAATATGCTATCTCAAAAGGACTCAAAGGCATCACGCCATTGAATGAATCCAGTTCTGATTCTAAAGACACTATCCAAGGATCATCAAATGGAATAGTGCTTGATGTAATCATATTGATATTAGTAATATTACGTGGTGCGTTAGGTGGAGGCATAGAAAAATTTCCCATTAAAGCAGAATCTTTGATTAAACCTACTCCTACATCCTCATAAGGGATAGTTGTTTTTCCAAGGTGCTAAATACTATCTGTAGAAGCTGGATGAGACGAATAATATGAGAGTTGATTGATTTTCAAAATATTTCCTTGATGAGGAAACATAATTAATCGAAAGACAGATGACACGACAACAGTCATAGCATAATACCAACTTTGACTCAAAAGAAGGTTGTAATGTAGAGGGGCATCAACTACTTCCACATCTAAATTAACTATTTTTCCTTCGACTTCTATAGGTAGATCCTGTAAAATTTCGAATGGATGGAATCATCTTCCGTCAAAATCTTTGAGGATTGTCGATGATTGGTTAAGGGTTGGAGAACCAAGTGATTTCCAACAGTTTAACGACATGATACACGTTGATGCTCCTTCATCAATAACAGTACGAAAGAAACGTCTGTTTTTTACTAGTATTGGGATCTGAAAAGCCATTTGATGAGGGAGACGAGGTGTAAAATTTTCTAAATCGAAGACCATGAGGTTTGAATCCTGAAGATCTATAGCTCCAATAGCTGATAAGAGTAATTTCCTTTGTGTTGGGCATGATTGCAGCACTTCCAAGGCCGACATTGTTGAAGGAGATATTGCTAAATCCTCCACAATGTTGTAATTCTGAACAACTCTCCCATGTGGATTGAAAGCTGATTTACGAATTACACCTTTAGCAGGCAGTTTGATTACTAAATCAGGATTAGGTTTCTCAATATGAAGTGGATAAAAAACTGAAGGAGATGTAGCTGGTGCAGAATTAGAATTTTCTACTTATTTACTAGCAACGAGATTTTTACTACCATAATATTGTGATCGAGTCACAACCATCAAAATATCTTCTAATGCATTAGAAAAAGATCCAACCATTTTACTATCTTGAACAGGAAAAGGATCCTTCAAGACGGTCGGGGTGGATGAACCTTTGACGAACTTAGATACCTCAGCCCTATGCAGACATTCCTTGGTGAAATGATCCTCGTCATAAATAAGACAAGGATAACGAGGTTTCTATTTATCATCAGTCGATTCATTTTTATTAGTTTTTTCCTTGGGAGATGAAGTCTGTTTTCTTTTATTCTTCCCTTTCTTCTTGCTACCATATTTTTACTTTGTAGTAGATGAATCTACAATGTGAATATCGGCAGTAGTTTCCAGGGAAGATTCTCCTTTTGGTGAATCAGGTAAAGTTATTATGGGAGAAGTAACCTTCGAAGATTTCTTCTTACTCTTAGTCGTACTAACTGAACCGATTACACTGTCAGCGGCATGAAACCCTGAATAAGTTGTTGTTATCTAACCAGGATGTGGTAAATTAGGAATTTTCTCGTACAAAGTACCTAACTGGGTATATACCAATTCAATATACTGAGCTTGAGCGATGACTTGTTCTTTTGTAGCAACCCCTCCTTTAGCTACATCTTTAGTGATTTTTGGTTGTAATGATGTGATAAACCATTCTGCCAATATTTGATTTAGGATAAAAACTTTTACCAAACGTCTTCTATGTCTCCATTCATGTATATGATCTAATATGTACGTAGACGTAGATTGTTTTAGTGAAGTTAATAATTCCATGCCATTGTCGTATCTGACAGGCAACAGAAAATGAGTTAAGAAAGAAGTTGCTAGAGCATTGAAATTGGTAAATCACCCTCTTGGAAATTCAATGTACCACTTGGCAGCTAATCCTATTAACGTTCTCTGAAAAAGTCTAAGTCGAATGGAATCGTCGAATAATGAGTTGGATGCACACCAAAGGTGGTAAGTCATGACATGGTTAGAAGGATCCTCTCCTGATTTTCCTTCAAAATTAGGGATATCAATGGGAAACTTATGTGGCATGGGTGGCCAATACAGATGATAGTAGATAGGATCATTCATAAGGCGGGATCAATCAGGTAGATCTAAAGTTTCTATGAATGGCAATCAACGGGTAGGGTCTTATTGATAACCTTGTGACACTAAACCAGTCCCAGGAGGAGGATAACTAGGATATCCAGGAATAGCCTATGCATTGGGAATTGGAATGCCTCTTGGATAACCGGGAATAACCGGACCATACTGTGCTTGAACAGGTGTCTGATATGTATACCCAGGATACGGTTGTTGTGGGTAAGCTGGATTTTGTGGAAGAGGTCCATATTGGTATGGCCCCTGATATGGTTGATAAGTAAACTGAGGTTGACTTGTTATAACTGTACTTGTACCAGGTTTTCTTACAGGCATATGAATAATAGTCTGAATTGTAGGTCCAGACTAAGGGATAGAAACTTGAGGAATCTGTACCGATGTTTGAGGGGAAAAATTAAGAGGAGCCGTACACACTTCAGGAATAGGTGTGGTAGGTTGAACAGATGTTTGAGTAGAAATTTGTGGCGGAGTCCTAGGTGTATTCGGACCAGGTTGCTGAACAAGACCAGATGCAGGTATTTGTATGGTAGGCTAGACTGGTTATTGAGGTTGATTATAACCAACTTGTTGTCTAGCTTGATAATAAGGTACTTGCACATTTGGTTGTAAATTCTGTTGGACTTGGGATGGATCCCACACCATTCCGGGATATGAGGGTCCCAACGAATGTTGTGCATGAGATGGACCATAACTCGGTTGAACATATGACTGATAATTGGATTGATAATTTCCACCTGCTTGTAACATTTGTTGTTCTGAATAGAAATTTTGTCCTAAAGGAGGTTGCAATCCTTGAGCTGGGTACTACCCTTGAGGTTGATATTGACCTTGAGGCATGTACTGACCTTGAGGCATATATTATCCCTGAGGTTGATATTGACCCTGAGGTATGTACTGTCCCTGGGGTTAATATTTACCCTGAGGTATGTACCGTCCTTGAGGTTTCCCCCCAAGCGATAAATTACTAGCTTGAGGTCTAGGGTTTGGAATATTTCCAGACATCATATAAATTTTCTCATTGTTCAAAGTTCCAATATTTGATTCATTCGGGCCAGATGATGACACTAGTTTGTTGGGAAGAGGAGATGCTCCTGAGAATGTACCAGAGAGCGATTGGTAGCCTACAGGAATAGATGGAACACCATAAAAAAATGTTTCTGGCAATTCAGTAAACATAGATGACTCAATAGACATGTTTAATGGAGGTCTATAACCTATTGGTGTAGGAAAAAAGGAATTCGGGGTGGCGAATACTCAAGACCTACGTTTTGTAGAAAATATATTAGTGAAGAATACCAAGCATCTTGTCTAAAAGGACTATAAAAAATTGATTCACGTTCTCTAAGATTTAAAGATTCCTGAGCTAAAGAAAGAACTACTTCTTCTTCAATGTCAGTAAATTCTTTAATACTAATAAGACCAGTAGGAAGATCTTTTGTAATCTGATTTCTTACTCTGGGTGAATCAGGATGAAGACAAGTTGGAGTAGCAAACTCTAAAGTAGGTTTAGATGTGGCAGATTCAGTTTTCGGTTCAGAAATTTCAGGTTTTTCAGCTGATAACTCACTTGTTGCAGAAGCAACTTCAGTTAATTCGGAAATTGAAATTTTCTGTGGAGTATGTTCTATTATTTGCAGTTGATCTACTTCAGAATCAGGATGAATAATTATGGATGATTCTCCGTGTTCTGTTAATCCAGTTCTACTGATAACATTTGGTATCAGAGATTTAAGTTTTTCTAATTGGCTTGGTGTATACTCAGGGGGATTCCCTTGAGTTCTACGTGACTGTCTTGGTAATTCTACCACGATTAAAACTTTTAACACACGCAAAAAAAGAAAATTTCAATCAAAATGTTCTAATGTCACTAAGAAAACAATCAAATGAATTACGCGCCTATAAAATCTAAGATATCAATCCACACATAAACAATAGATCCCCACACTAAAAACAATAGTTGGTGATGAAATACAACATCATAGAATTTTAATGCATAAATGGCGGTTGAAACAGTTACCCCAAAAACCTACTTAATGAAACAGACCAGTGCAATTTTCTCCACTTAAACCATCTCGAGTGAAGACAACCCTCCAAAGAGTCCAAGTGAGTCTAGCTGACGTCTGCTCCAGGTACAGTGGGACCTCCCCTCCATTGTCACATTGGGAAAGAATCCTAAATTTTATGGCCACTAAGGTCACCAAAGGGAACACATATACCTAGGGGAATAATATACGATTCGATATACATGCAAGGATAGAGTAACAAGCTCAATCCCCTTGAAAGCTCATTGACATAATCCAAGGTTTACCGACAAGTGACCACAGGCTCCTCAACAATGGTCTATCTGAGGTTTACCGTTTTTAATTCATGCACATCTTCTATCGTTACCAATGAGATAGGTATGATTACCTCAATGGTTTGGATATGATCTCGTGCTTGACTCTTTTAGGAGGAGCTTCCGAGAGCATACATGCTACAATTGGATTTTCCTACCGCAAGATCAACTACTTGTTTGGTTTGACTGTCTTGTAGAGTTAACTAAAATATATTCCAAGACACTAGCATAAGCTATATTGGTGGAAACGAGCCATACAAAATATAAAATTTCTAGATTGATTTTAATTAAGCGTTACTTTTAATTGGCAGTTTCTTAGGACAATGGGTACGAAAATGAGACTTTGAGAATGTTTTAATGACCCGACTCAAAATACACTACAATGCATCTATATGATAAACAACTCATTTATTTTCAATGAAATATAACTAGAGGAAAGAGTTGAGAGATTTCAATAACTTTCAAAATATCAATTTTTCGTTTCCTACATGAGAAACTTTGAAAAGAAGACGATTCAAAGAATTCAATTTCAAAAAAGATCTTTGCTCAAAATGAAATTCCCTATATCATTAAGATCAGAAATAAAAACAGACTTCTTCCAAAAGAAAATAAAAAAGTCTTAAAACTAAAAAATTCAAAACTAAAATAAATCTCTAATCTTGAACTCTATCTAAAAGTTGGAGGATGTCTTAACTCATTTTGTAATCTAACCAAGATCTTTCTGCTTATTTCAGCAAGAAAATAAAGCATCCAATAATAGTCTTAAAATGAAATTCAAACCTTATCTATCCAAAAGGTTTTCTAATTTTTCTAATGAAAAAAAAATCAAATTTTCATAAGAGTAATAATTGCATCAAGTTCAAGGGCTCAACAGAAAAATGACATACCAAGTAGCTGAGGTATACAGAAGTTTCTGATTCAGAGCAACGAGAGGATAAGGCAACATTTAATCATAGAAGAAAACTAACTGAAAATATCACTTTAAACATTGAATTTTTGAAAGAAAGTTTTCACAGAAGTCTTTGACAGTCAAGACAAATTGGGTAAAGAACAAAAAATCAAGTAATGAGATTCTAGAAAACAGAATTTCTACTTTTTTTTAAATTTTCCAAAGGTTTGCAATTTTTAATGGAATAAGGTGTGGTACCACACTATATTCTACTAAAATTTGCAGAGTCTACCACTCTGTTTTTAAGAAAAAAGTGCGGAAGGTAGGAAAAGTAGAGAAAAAATAAAAATATAGATTTACAGTCAGGGATCCTATTGAGTTTTCTACCCAATCCAGTTTTGAGCTAATCTAAGTCAAAACTCACAGAAATCTCAAAAATCAAACTGAAAAATAAAAAATAAAACTAATTTCATATTTTCCCCAGTGGAGTCGCCATTTTGTTAGACAGACAAATCCCTCTTGCGGACAAGAGCGCTCTCCCTAGTATCCTAAGGATATCTAGAAAAAAACACACAAATGTAGACCATTTTCTCTAGACCATTATGCTTAATAATTATTAATTAACTATGGAGAGATGCTCCTACCTGAAGTCCAATGCTTTACTCAGTCTTCAATCCAGTCGCTCTAGAAGATATTGATCCAGCGTGTAAGATCTGCAATCAAAGACCAGCAAAAAAGATCAAAAGCATCTGCAAGATATGATAATTCGAAATCAATAATCTATCTTAGTGATCAAGGAATGCAAGAATTAAATTATTCAAAAGATAGATGAAAAAATCAATGAGAAAATAGAATCCATTTGTATTAACTTTGAATAAAAGAAGAAACCTCACAACCTTGATGCCTTGATGTTTGTGCAGGTTCTTCTGGGGTCCCGAACAACCCATTTTCCTCAGTTTGACAAGACTCCAACTCTCAGAATCAACATAATACTATGGCTATGAGTATGTAATCTCTCTCATGCCAATGATGCCAAATGTGGATAATTTCTTCAGAAATTCACCTCAAAACTACCAAGTTCTTAGTACCCTTGAGATTGAAACATGGTCTCAATTTAGAGAAAAAGGGAGGTAGTTTCAGCTCCAATAAGGAAGGGATAAAGCCCTCTCATCATGGGATTTAAGCTCCAAAAAACAAGGGATAGCTCCATTTATGAAGGGATAAAGCTTCATGAATGGAAGGGGCGAAGCTTGACCAGATAACGATTCTAGAAGGGCCCAAATGGGAGAATATTTGACCAGCTGGGTTTCTAGAACTTAATTTTATTTTTATTTTACCGTTAAAGGGGGTCTGCAGTTTTAATGAGCAGAAAGTATAGGATGTGCCGCAAGTCTTATAGCAATAAACCGTGGTACCGCAGGAAATGACTAAGAAAAGTGCAGAGTTAGGGTTTTTAGGGTTTTAATAATCTTTTTCCCAATTCCAAGACTTGATTTACGAAATTTATGTTTTTGGACCTCTAAGGGAGAAATAAATAGGTAATGATGAACCCATATAGATAGCTAAACGTCATGGTGACAAATTTTAGTGTAACACCTCCTAAAGGAGAAGTGTGCAATTCCAAAAGAATATTTTGTTTTAGTTAGGAATTCTTACAAAGATATAAGCGATATTTGTACCATATGGAATCATTTTTCCAACTAAATGTATCAGATGTACTAGGACCTTGCTGCAACTTTTGAATGAGTGTCCACACTTCTTCATCCTTCTTCCATTCATCCCTTGCTTCGGTTATCCAATCTGATTGGATAATATAAATAACACAAAGCAATGCTTCCACCTCTTCATTCTTTCTTGAGAGTGCATCTGCAACAACATTTAGCTTCCCTTTTTGTAGATTATTTCAAAGTCATAACCCAACATCTTTGTGACCCATTTTTGTTGCTCTTCTGAAGATAGTCTTTGTTCCAAAAAGTGTTTAAGACTATCATGATCAGTTTTTACATTAAAGTGTCTTCCCATTAGGTAAGTTTTCCATTTCTTTAGTGCATGTGGTATTGCAAACATTTCCTTCTCATAAATAGCATTCTGTAAATACTTTCCTTTGATTGGGTGAATTTCAAAAGCAATGGATCTTGCTTCTTGCATTAAAACAACACCAACATTCACAGAGGCATAAGAACACAATAAAGGTTTTTGGTAAGTCTAGTGTAGCTAGGAAATAGGTGCTAGGCACATTGCCTCTTTAAGATGTTCAAAGGCCTTAGTTGCTTCATGAGTCCATGAAAATGCATCTTTCTTCAATAATGTTGTTAGAGGTGCTGCTATTCTCCCATAATTCTTAAAAAACTTGTGATAATACCCTGTTAACCAGAGAAATCCTCACAACTACTTTATGGTTGTGGGGAATTTCCATTCCTTAATTGCTTTAATTTTGTTAGGGTCTACCTTAACACCCTCGTGAGATACAATATGACCCAGATATTCAACCTCTTGTACTCCAAAGAAACATTTGGATGTTTTTGCATATAATTGTTTCTCCTGCAATAGTTTGAGCACCCTGTCAACATGTTCAACATGATCCTTCCAAGACCTGCTATAGATTAGTATATCATTAAAAAATACTAGCACACATTTTCTAAGGAAGGGTTTGAAAATGGAATTCATCAACCCTTGAAATGTATAAGGTGCATTGGTAAGGCCAAAAGGCATCACCAAAAATTCATAATGACCCTCATGAGTTAGAAATGCCGTTTTCAAAATATCTTTAGTCTTCATTCGAATTTGATGATATCCTGAACGAAGATCCAACTTGGTAAAATAAATTTCTCCATGTAATTCATCTGATAATTCATCAATCACAGGAATGGGAAATTTATCTTTAATGGTGAGCTTATTGAGCTCCCTATAATCGGACACATGCGCCATGATCCATCCTTCTTGTGTACCAATACTACAAGAGCAGAGAAAGAACTTTGACTAGGTTGAATTATACCAGCCTCTAACATTTATGCAATGATATGTTCAATTTCACTCTTTTGGACATAAGGATATCTATAAGGCCTGATGTTTGGAGGAACACTTCCCACCAGAATCAAATGAATAGCATGATCATGATCAAGAATAGGTGGGAGTCCTTTGGGAGTTTCAATCACCTTGGAATGATTTTCCAGATCTTTTTTGGAGATCTGCAGAAATAGATGATTTTGATGTTGGAACTTCTATTGAGCATAATTGTGCAATTATGCCTCGTTGTTATTTCTTTAGAAGATTTGTCATGACATTAGAGCTTATTATCTTTCCTAGCTTCCCTGCAATACCCCGTAATTCGACTTCCTTTCCTTCTGAAAAATTTTTTAAGAAAAATTCTTGAAAATTAAAAGCTACCGTCCCCAAAGATTGTAACCATTGTACTCCATTCTTCATCTTCATGAGTCATAGTAGAGCCTTCTAAAGGCTTAATGGGTGCTGAATTATTTTTAGGGGAAATTTTAGAATCCAATACTAATATCTATTCAACAATATGCCCTTGGAATCAATTCAAGGTGATTCTTTAAACAAGACTTATGCAATTCGTAAAACAAAATACACACCTTTTACTTGCTTTTGAGGAGCTTGATATTGAAATTGACATATCTCTATACTTGCAGATCCTCAATATTTTAAATTCAGCCCTATAGTCGTCCTCTGAAGCTTCTTTAAAATGCCATAGGTCTGACCTAATTTGGATTCTTCAAGACAAAGTTATGCCCAATCTCCCACAATGACCTAATTATGGACTGGTTCAGTAGAGTGAATTTGTACGTAATTCCACATGTCACTGTTGCCTCCTTTGCCTTTGAAATTTATAGACAAGAAACTACATTCCGTGTACTTCCAATCACTATTTACAGAATTCCAATCCGATGCTTAGAGAGAGAGTTATGGATATTTTCCCAAGATCACCTCTTTGAGATGAAATTCGGCAACTTGAACAAGACCTAAATTCCACAAATAATATCTCCGAAACTATTGAGAACCAAGCTTTGAAATTTTGTAATGCTATTCCTCTGGATTTTGGCTTCACGCTCTAAAAATTTCAGCTTCTGAACCTTCGTAGAAACAAAGTTATAGAAAAACTTCCACGATGACCTGTTTAGGTTAAATACAGGAGCCTACAAAAATACCAAACTTCCACAGATCATATCTCCGCAATAATTGCGAACCAAGCTCTAAAATTTTGCGACGATGTTCCTCAGGATTTCAGCTTCACGCCTTAGAAATTTCCGCTTCTGAACCTTCGTAGAAAAAACGTTATAGTGAAAATTGTACAATGACCTGTTTGGAGCAACAAAACGCTAGAATCCAAAGCTCTCATACCAAATGTTGTGAAACCAGCTCCAAAAGTAGAAGAAAAGAGATATCAACACCTTATAAATAAGAAACTTCGAGGGGGTAATCTCCAATAAATTTCATGAATGAAAAATTCTTGGATGATACAAATTACAAAACCTCCTTTCTATATATAAGAGTCCATGGGGCCACAATGTAATTCTAGCTGACCTAACAATAATAATTTAAGGGCACAATAATAACAATATCAGGGTTACAGGGGTACAATTATAAAAATAAGGGGTTTACACTAACAACAATAAGGGACTATACTAGTAATTTAGGGACCTAATAGCTCAAGTCGGGAATCTTGGACTTGGTATCTCTCGGTCACATATTTAGACCAAGATTGGTACTGTGCGATAATCTCCCCAAACTATGAGATAGTGTTAGGCTGGAAGCAGACGCTTGCCTCCAATGCATCAAGGTAAATATCTTGGAACCAGTCTTCACTTCTTCTTTAATCAGGTGCAACAATGTTTTGATATGAATAGGGCCACCGACGTAGGTCTTCAAATACTTTCTATTTATCTTCATGTCCTCATGGGAGGCCATCTACTTTAGCTGCTTCAAGTACTGATCAATCTCCTATCGGACTTTATGTTTGCATTTAGTTTGAGTGAGTGTACCAACTGATGGTATCTGGTGGGCTCTCACCATGAAATCGAATCTATTGTATATGTATACGTATCTGCAGGAAAAATTTTAATAACCCCCCTAAATTTATATGTATAATAAATGGGTGAATCCCCATGATACATAGGAAAAATGGAAGGCTATTTTATTAATAATATAATATGTATATATAATTTTGTTGGCGAATCTCTCACGATATTATATTATTTTGTAAAATCATGGCGAATCACTAGTACAAATGACGAATCACTAGTACAAAATGGTGAATCATTGTCTAGTGGAGTTCGGGGTGTTGGTTCCAATGAAGATATGGTAGTTGAACCAGTAGTTGAAGGAAGTGAACCACCAAGACCAAGCATGGCACATGGTGACTCATGAGGGAGTATTTCTCGTGCAGTTTGGAAAACGCATTCTTCAAGTTCTGCTAAGCGTAGTGTTGTTGCTCATGCTACTACTAGCACTGATATTGAGGTTGGAGAGGAGTTTGAGGAAGCATGAAAGGTAGCAGTGGTGGAGAATTATGAAGAGAACCCCATGATGGGCTCCATTTTTCCCTTTGGTATTTGGGCCTGTGAGATCTTCTGTCCATTGAACCAACAATTAATCGTTCAACCAACGATCAACTTGACTGAATTAACTAGGTACAAGTCAACTTAGACTAATCTTCAAAACTATGCTTTGCACTATCCCATATTTATCACACTAATGCTACACAACATTATGCATTTTCACCCAACTCTCATGCATGCACACAAAATTTTCATTAACATCTATAACCCTAACCAAGTGAGAATTGATCAACAATTTTCACCAAAGTTTTTTATATTGTTGAAATTTCATAAGAAATTTAGATCAATGCTACCTTAAATAAATTTTGAGATAACCTCCACAAATTCGACAAAAATAGAGCAAACTTGTGATAAATTTTAAACCTACAAAAATTAGGATTTATGTTCCTAGGAACGATCATAAGAAGTAGTTGACATATAGGTCGAGTTTTGAGCCTTGACACATTGATAATGCAATGTCTTAGGTCAAAACTCACACATTGAAAATTCATCAATGAAGAGAAGACAAGATCATTGTGAATTACACATACTCCAAACTTCCTACCAAATTCTACTTAGTTGTCTGCCACTCAGCTATACATAATATTATAGTAAATACAAATTCCACAAAGCCTTCTTCACATAGCTAACAGATGTCCATTGGAAGAGCACCCCGTATATAATAGTAATAGTAGCAATCAATAGATTATTTCATATTGAACTTCATCGCTATATCACTCCTATGTATTGTATGATTTATTCAACTTGCATTATCAAATATAGATAAAATCATACTTTTGATTGACACATGTAAATCATACTTGTGCACAATGTTGAATGTAATGCGAGTCAAGGAGTAAAGTCACTTTGACGTGTAATGATCTATAAAATAATGAAGAAAATTAGTAACGCATCACAACTTTCACGTTTGAAAAAATTATAAAGCTTTCATGCAAATCCATTGTTGTTATAGTTCCTTCTCTCAACCATGTTCCACATAAGCATGGAAAATCAAGTAATATTAAAATGCATTTATAATACTTTGAAGCAATTAATGCTTATGGTGTCTTTTAATACCGAGTTATTACTCTGCCCCAACTATAATTTATGCAATTAGATTGTATTCAATCCTTACAAAGCAATTGAAGAGATGATAGTTAGAAACTAGGGCTCAATATATTATAAGCATTCATGGCTTGACCAATGATATAGAATGCATATAAAACAAATGGGATCTGGGTAAAGCACGAATGTGGAAATCCCGTTGTACACAGTAAATGGCATTGATTTTGGCATAATATATTGTCTTTTACCAGTGTTTTATGATAGATTAGTGAAACTTAAAATCTATAAGATGTTATAACTTTAATGTATCTAATTTTTTCCTGAAGAGATAGTTAGAAATACATAGATTTTACAAACAATAATTCTGCAAATAAATACGAATGTTGAATTAACACACAAGTATGCCTTAAATAAAAGCATCTATAAAATATTTTTCCTAAAAGAAATTCATCATTTTGAAATTTTGAATATTTATCCATGATCTTAGATTGTAGGAGTATATACAGTGATTATTTTAAATGTTGTGGGTTAATTAAGTTGTTTGAGTTCCTTGGAAGATAAAAACTTAGTCATGTGTAAATCTACCTAACTTAACATATTAGACTTCACATCTTATATTATCAGTTTCCTTTTACATGATGCCAGTCTTCTGCTCATGCCTTAGAACCATGGCTAAAGGGGTGTGCTACATGACTGGGGGTTTGTAATTCCACTCAACATAATTATTACTAATTATGAGAACAATATAGCATTTCTTATATACTATATTTCTTAAATTAAATATTATCTTACCATGTGAATTACAGTGCATAGATAGAAACAGAGATGGTTTCCAAAAAAAAGCACCCAAAAAGGTAGCAAAATTTAGAGGAGATGCTTATTTCTCTTCTTCGGTGCTAGTATTTGATGACCACCATCACCATCACTTCCACATTCATCCTCCTGCACCTCAAGAGCTACAAGTACCACTCTGCCCCTGAAAATAGATCAATGAAGTGAAAATTACAGTTAAAACATTCTATTATTTTACAGAGAGTTACAACGCACATTCACAAGAACGACACCAAGCCTTCTCCATTAAGCATTTCCATGCTAGTGAACAATGTCTACATAGGGCATAAAACACTATTATCAAAATTCAAGCCCATATAAAGAGGATAAACACTAAAACCAACAAAATATTTCCATTTATTGGAACTACCCATCATCAAAAGTAAGTAAAACCAATCAGCAAATTTATGATTAAGTTACAAGCATGATATGTCACAGAGGCAAATTTTCTTAATAGAAGGTGCCTTTCCACTCGAAGGATCACAAAAATTGAAGTAAGATATGAGACTAAATAATTATTTCAACAATTTGTAATAGTCTAATAAAGTCCATTATTTAACAACACAATAGTATTAATAAGTAAATATCACATTTTAGAATACTATTCTACTAACATCTAATTCTATTTCGTATTATTATGATACTGTCGAGTCTCAGAGCCAGCCAACAATTCCAACCCACCTTCTTGTCCAACTTTTAGGGGATGCCAACTTTCACAGGAAAATAGAGTCTTTACAAACAATACTGAAATATCACTCGAACATCACATAAGAGCCCTGAAACTTGTGTGCATAATCAATAATGTTAAAAGAAATAATATTTACAATCAAAACCAATTCAGAGCCCTTGCATCCCAATCTAATCTTAAAACAATTGCCACAATTTAAAAAATATGTGGAGGTTCAATGCTAGTTATAAAATGTGTTTGACTGCAATATTGTTTCCAAATCAAATTGCCCATAAGAGAACCTCTCTCTATATTCCTCTAGTTCCCACAGCTTCCTCCACTCGAGATATCTTTCACGTATCAATGTGTGAAACTGTGATTTTATTGGCATAGAATTTGGGTTGTTTTGTAACTAGTTAGCAATAATTTCTACCAAAGCAATACAAGCACTCTCCCGTGCAACATGTTCACTTTGTTGGTCAATTGAAGAAAAAAATACTTCAGTTGATAGCTTCATTTGTCCATCTCTTCTAACCAATACTTTATGTTCCAAACTACTAATGGTAAAGTTTTCATCACCAAATTCTACCCAAGCATGTTCAGAGCTACACTGGAATGAATCTCATTGACCTGCAAAAAATAAACATATATCATATATTAACATAATATCAACCAGATATTGCAAGAGATAGTTAAACACAAATGAAGTAACGAACAACAGGGTTCTATCATTTTATGAATTGATGTTGAAGTAAATTCAATACTTGAAAATAATCCATATCTAGAAGCATTGAACTGTAATCAAAAGTATTCAATCCAAACAAAATATCTAAAACACTCACGAGTCGTGCCAAACTAAGTAACACACATGCAAACTTGTTTGTAGCATCAAATGAAGCACTCAAAAATGCCAAAAATAGTACAAGCACCCATTAGTATCACACCAATACTTTTCTCTATGGTATGAATAATGTGACATAGTTATAAGGGAAAAAAACATCAAGAGACGAGTTGTATATCACTAGGGAAATTTGGAGCTCTTTTTATGTCAATACCATTTCCCATATTTGCCGCATTATACTGTGTTCTATTTGCGCTGGTTGGTAAGTGGTTTCAATCAATCTGAATGAAATAAAACATATTTGGAATTTTAGGCCTGTGAGTTTGAGTGTTCCTATTTTCTGCTATTTTTTCCAGTGGTTGTTGGTGTTTCATTCATCCAATTAAGTAACATGAACTCAATGAGAAACCTGTTAATCTTGGGAGTTTCCTTATTTCTAGACCTCTCTATTCCACAATACTTCAATGAGTTTTATGCTACTTCTAGAGTGGGCCTTGTCCATACAAATGTAGGATGGGTAAGTTCAAAAGGAATTTTGAAGCATGCATTGTTTTTATTTTCAATGCAGGATCTATTAACTTGATATGAGGTTTTATGCCTAATTTAATTTGTCACCTATTTCAGTTTAATGACTTCCTAAACACCATATTCTCGTCACCACCAATGGTTGCACTAATTATTTCATTATTTATAAATAACACTCTAGAAGTTGAGCAGTCCAAGAGGGATAGAGGGATTCCATGGTGGGTAAAATTTAGAACATTCAGAGGGGAGAATCAGAATGAGGAGTTATACACTCTACCATTCAATCTCAATAAGCTCCCCCCCCCCCCCCCCCCAACATGATTTTGAGGATCTGTTGTAAGATTGGATAATGCCTGCCAGAAAAGTGTCAACTGAATGTACCATTATGATATTTCCAATTGGTTAATGAATTGGGATACTATGGTATTTCCAATTGGTTAATACCAAGAGCTATAAAATGTAAATTCATGATTACAAATTCAGAAGTTTATTTGCAGATTGAAGAACTACAATCTCTCTCTGCAGGCTTTACAGTTTCTAAAACTAGAACTTAGTTTTTCCAGCAAAAAGACTCTTTACAACAGAAATTTCCCTCAAAGAATAACACCAACTATCAAATAATAATTTATATAATGAGAGGTTTGTTTTCAATAGCATACTTTATTATTACATTAATTATTTTCAAACACACAATGAATATTTTGTTGTGTTCTTGCAAACAAAAGGGAAAGTGATAGAGACAGAAAAGAAATTCAGGCAGATGCCCTCTCACTTTCATAGTGCTGCAAAAAGAATGATGAAAAAAAATGGAAGTTGCACTACAAAATAGATGTTTGTGACAAAGGGTGATTTCTGTTGAAACTGCCTCTCTACCCCTCACATCATTTTCCTTTCTATAACTTCAAAAAAAATTTGCAAGAACATTGATGACTCAATCATTGGGAGATGCATGCATGTTACCATCTCCTTACCTTGCCTGTTACCATCTCCTGGAAAACCAATTTTCAATCTCTGATATCACCTCCATATCTTCTTGTAACATGCAAGGTGGGTGTTACACCATTTTTTGGTCATCTAACCTATTATCATTAGATGGACCCAAGTACATCATGTAAGACCAATTTTACTCTAAGTAAAATTGCTTTCACTATGAAAATAACTTAGTAAATCACCTTTATTAAGTTGTTTGTGGTCTAAACAGGAAACCCCATAAGGAAATATTAAATAAGTATATATTTGTTTGATTTTCCTCAAGAAATAATTAGTTAAACAAAGTTTTGAGTGCAAGCTTCTGTGATCCATAACATTTTAATTAAAAATCTTCCGAGAAATCACATAAGAAATTTAGGAACTGACGCGTTTCGAACTACCAACTATAGGTCATCATCAGGATAATGAAGATTGGCTAATCAGACCTAAAATCAGCCAATCTCTTAGAAACCTTGAGTTGTGTACATTCGAATAATCGAACCTTATCATCAATAACCCTTCCGTGTAGGGATAAAAGTTGAGAGTGCAAGCTTCTATGATCCATAACATTTTAATTAAAAATCTTCCGAGAAATAACATAAGAAATTTAGGAACTGACGCGCTTTGAACTACCAACTGTAGTTCATCATCAGGATAATGAAGATTGGCTAATAAGACCTAAGATCAGCCAATCTCTTAGAAACCTTGAGTCGTGTACGTTCGAATAATCGAACCTTATCATCAGTAACCCTTCCGTGTAGGGATAAAAGTTGAGAGTGCAAGCGTCTATGATCCATAAAATTTTAATTAAAAATCTTCCGAGAAATCACATAAGAAATTTAGGAACCGATGCATTTTGAACTACCAACTATAGTTCATCATCGGGATAATGAATATTGGCTAATCAGACCTAAGATCAGCAAATATCTTAGAAACCTTGAGTCGCGTACGTTCGAATAATCGAACCTTATCATCAATAACCCTTCCGTGTAGGGATAAAAGTTGAGAGTGCAAGCTTCTGTGATCCATAACATTTTAATTAAAAATATTCTGGGAAATCACGTAAGAAATTTAGGAACTGACGCGTTTTGAACTACCAACTGTAATTCATCATTAGGATAATGAATATTGGCTGATCAGACCTAAGATCAGCCAATCTCTTAGAAACATTGAGTCGCGTACATTCGAATAATCAAACCTTATCATCAATAACCCTTCCGTGTAGGGATAAAATTTGAGAGTGCAAGATTCTGTGATCCATAACATTTTAATTAAAAATCTTCCGAGAAATCACATAAGAAATTTAGGAACCGATGCATTTCAAACTACCAACTGTAGTTCATCATTAGGATATTGAAGATTGGCTGATCATACCTAAGATCAGCCAATCTATTTGAAACTTTGAGTTGCGTACGTTCGAATAATCGAACCTTATCATCAATAACCCTTCCGTGTAGGGATAAAAGTTGAGAGTGCAAGCTTCTGTGATCCATAACATTCTAATTAAAAATCTTCCGGGAAATCACATAAGAAATTTAGGAACTGACGCGTTTCGAACTACCAACTGTAGTTCATCATCAGGATAATGAAGATTGGCTGATCAAACCTCAGATCAGCCAATCTCTTAGAAACCTTGAGTCACGTACGTTCGAATAATCGAACCTTATCATCAATAACCCTTCCGTGTAGGGATAAAAGTTGAGAGTGCAAGCTTCTGTGATCCATAACATTTTAATTAAAAATATTCTGGGAAATCACATAAGAAATTTAGGAAATGACGCGTTTCGAACTACCAAATGTAGTTCATCATCAAGATAATGAAGATTGGTTGATCAAACCTAAGATCAGCCAATCTCTTAGAAACCTTGAGTCGCGTACGTTCGAATAATTGAACCTTATCATCAATAACCCTTCCGTGTAGGTATAAAAGTTAATAGTGCAAGCTTCTGTGATCCATAACATTTTAATTAAAAATATTCCAGGAAATCACATAAGAAATTTAGGAACTGACGCGTTTCGAACTACCAACTGTAGTTCATCATTAAGATAATGAAGATTGGTTGATCAGACCTAAGATCAGCCAATCTCTTAGAAACCTTGAGTCGTGTACATTCAAATAATCGAACCTTATCATCAATAACCCTTCCGTTTAGGGATAAAAGTTGAGAGTGCAAGCTTCTGTGATCCATAAAATTTTAATTAAAAATATTTCGGGAAATCACATAAGAAATTTAGGAACTGACGCGTTTCAAACTACCAACTGTAGTTCATCATCAGGATAATGAATATTGGCTGATCAGACCTAAGATCAGCCAATCTCTTAGAAACCTTGAGTCGTGTACGTTCGAATAATCAAATCTTATCATAAATAACCCTTCCGTGTAGGGATAAAAGTTGAGAGTGCAAGCTTCTGTGATCCATAACATTTTAATAAAAAACCTTCAGGGAAATCACATAAGAGATTTAGGAACCGATGTGTTTCGAACTACCAACTCTTGTGTTTCGAAATCACATAAGAAATTTAGGAACCTTTTGTTGCCTAAAGATCACTCTGGATCTCAACTCTTGGTCTGGCTATTGATCCATTATCATAGCCATATTTTTCCATTTTTTTCTGGGTTTTCTACACCATCAAGAGAGAGGAATTCTAAATCTGAAGTGTTGAGGACTTACAAGAACCCATCCCATTGAGGAGAACAGGGAACACCCTCTTGTGTTTTCCTCCCAGGTGCCATTAATAAAAAATTTCATTGGATATATTCTTGTCTTGTCTATTGGATCTATGGAGTAAATCTTATTTTTCTACTGTTTAATGTCTTCTAATGCATAGATCTAGATTTTTGCAGCATTTGTGTTGATCATCTAACTGCAGATCTGAAAATATTAGTAGCCATTTCTGTTGTTAGGGTTGTTTGTTATGCACAGTTAAAGTGGTCTTTTTTCGTACACCTCGAATTAAGATTCATACTAACAACTGGTGACTCCTCACGGGTTTACCATTACAAACGCTATCGTTTTTCTGATCCTTGCATATCCAGCTACTTCAAACCCTAGGATTTCTCTTCAACCCCTTGTTTTTCTTATTCTTGATGTTGTTTTTAACCCAAAAAACCCTAAAACGATAAAAATTCTAACTTCTGCGTGTTTTCGGACCCATTACGCATGTGACAGACATCAGCCGCAGCTGAGACGAAATTTTTTTAAGAAACCTACCGCCGAGAGTGCCGAAAGTGCAAGTCACACTTTTCTACCCAAAACCCGTGACCTGGACCTCCAGGGCGCACTTTACAGCCCAAAAAGTGTGGCCTCTATTGAAAGTAGGCCAAAAACTACGACCTGGACTTTCTGCAGGGATTTTTCTAAAAGTTTTTTGGGTTCTGCTGAGCCTCTGTTCAAGGTTTTCTGACCTCTGTCTCCGCCCATTTTGGACCTGTACTTGTTCTGTTTTACTCAACTAAGTGGGAACCTAGGCCCTAGGGCTTCAGTACCCTCCACTTTTTGTGGAAGAGTGTTTGCTGTTGTAGATTGTCTAAATTTCAGAGTTTTCGACCATTTTTTTCAGATATGATACCTCATCTTCAGATCCACTTAAGATCAGCTTATTATCCATACAAATCTCCTCTTTTAGATTTGCTTGGGTTTTCCTTTAGGGGGCACTTCGCTTCCTTCCTGGAGATAGCCTTTTGCCACGACTTTTTTTACAGCAATTTTCCTCTGATTTGTTGTTGTTTTCTGCACCACTTTCTAGCAGATTTTGTCTTTTAGATCTCTGTCCCTCTTGACCCAAGATCTATTAGCCTATTTTAGTGTTTTTTGTTCACCTATATACTAGTTGTTGAGAGGCCCACCTTATTTGGTTTAGATTATTGCATTATTAGCTGTTTATTTTCTGTTTTACGGGCCTATATACTGTCATTTGCAGGGTTATTTATAGCTATACAACAGAACTTTCTCTTTTTCTCTACTAATCTCTAGGTTTAAAAATTAAAATTTACACACTTTTACACACACACCCTAAGCGAGAAAGGGATTTGTTAACACCACCAAGAAAATACTCTAAAACATTGAGATCAATTGATCCTGCACCGAGTCTCTGCCCTTGTTTCGACATTGTAATCGATTGATCTTGCACCTCCCTGCCCTTGTCGGTCTCTTTTTCCTTGGTGCTGTGTTTGTGTTGTCATTGCTCAACCTCCCATGGGCTCTGATTTTCCTCAAGCGAAGGCCAACACCCCCTGCACATCTTCCCCTCTTGGTAGCATGTATTCAGGGTAAAACATGCCTCCTCTCTTTGCCCAACCTTTTGTATACCACGCTGTTACCCAACCTTTTCTATCTGGTACCCCCGATGACCAGATTCTCATGATGAAATCCGATCAACCTTCAACAGTAAATATCAATCTTCAAGCTCAGTCTCGTCAGTACAACAAGCCTCCCACCACGTCTATCCCCGAGCCGCCTCCTTCAGTCTCTACAGAGCCTCTTTTGACACCTAATGTCCCCTTGAACATCCCTCAGTCTAGGGCGGAGGTTCATACCAAGATCCCTAAGGGTCCACTACGCCAAAATGCTGCTTCTGGCAAAGCTGGCAATTCGTATGGCATAGTTGATGATTTGGCACAATCCCCTGCTGCCATTTCAACACTGGAAATCCTCCAGTCGTGCCTTTCAAAACGAAAAGATCTTCTGTCTACCGTGGGCGTTGTAGACCCTTCCGATGATTGATTGATTGTCTTTGATGTTGACCGGTCAGAACATCCTCCTCTCCCTGCTTCCGTCGCTTTCCAAATCCCAATCAAGATCCGGAATGCCAACGTTTCCTGGTGCATTACTGATGAGGGGGCATCCACCTGCGTGATGTTCGCTTTGGTTTGGAAAGAACTTGGATCTCCTGAGTTGGCCCCTTCCACGATCACTCTCCGAGCGTGGGATGGCCACGCCTCCAAGCCCATTGGCTTATTCCGCAATTTTCCTATCACTCTTGCGGGCAAGACGGTTTGCGTTGATGTAGAAGTCATAGACGCCCCCTTGGATTACAACATTCTTTTGGGTCGCAGCTACACTTATGCAATGTCTGTTGTCCCTTCTGCGGTTCACTGCAAGATGTCATTCCCCCATAACAGAAAGATAGTCACCATTGACCAGTTGACGTATTACGAGCTGAAGTCTCAGACCTCCCCTGAGTCCACTATCTCTTCAGTGGCCAACAAGCAAACCGTCGACCCTTTGACCAGTGTGTCACCTGGTGTCTACAAGGACTCCTCCTTGCTTGGTACATTACCTAGTCTTCCTCCTCCTATCTCTAATCCCATCTCATCAAATGTTTGCATGATGCAATCGTCTCAGGCTTCTGTCAAGAGGCCCGCCTCGGCTAGTCAGTAGCCCCCTCGCCCTCCGCAGCTGCCTCCTAGCCCTTCGATGCAGCCTCTTGGAACTCCTCCTCCTGGTCCTTCAACTGATACTCATGAGCCTATTTATCCTCTCGGGTTTATTCCTTTAGTCCTTAACCATTTAGGAGTCGTCCCACCCGGCCATTACCCCTCCGGTCAGATACCATTCCTAGTCCCTCCACCAGGCACATATACGGCACCTATCATGGCCACCCTCTCTCTTCCTAACTTGACCATTGGGCTCCCGGTTTGGTACCTTGATCCTCCAACCACCACCTTGCCAGGTCAACCTAAACCTTATCTTTCTCTGACCTCGGTCCAACTGGTCCCCCTGACTTCTCTTGTTGTCACAATACCTTAGCTAGCTCAACAGGATCTACCTCCTGTTGCGACCACTTAGGGAAAGAAGGGTAGAGCTCGAAAAAGGGCCTCAAAGGACAAAGCTGCCCCGACTAACCCTGCACCTCCTCCACCTCCAAAGCCCTGTGCTTTGTGTGATGTTGTCGGTCATGCCACCCATACTTGTCCTGAGTTGCCCCGCATCAAGCCCATGGTTAATGTCACGTTTCCTGAGTCTACGGTCCCTAAAACCTCTACTTCGTCATCGACCGTAACCAAGAACAACAAGACTATCCACACCAAACACCCTTGTGTTTTGTGTGGTCTCCGTGGCCATTACTCTCATCATTTTCCTCGCCTTATGCACTATCGTGCCTCTTTAGAGGTAGTTCGAGAGTACGAGATTGAGCAGAACCAATCCGCTTCTCCCATACTTGCACAGTATGTTGTAGGTCAGACTGAGGATTTACTCGCTCCTATTGACAATCCCTCCCCCCGATGTCGAAATACCGGATCATGCGGCCACCATCCTCTGCCTTTCATCATCCTTGAGACCCTCAGCAGAAGCTCCCTCTGAATCTTCTCCTCTTGTTTCATTTGACCTCCTTTCAGCAATCACCCCGGGCTCAACATCACTGGATCCTTCATCTGCTTGTTCTTACGTCATCCCTCACGAAGATGCGCATTTGAGCCTTTCCTCTCATGATGATGATTCAGGTAGCCTCGCCGCGTCATGTGGTCTCCCTTCCTCCTGTCCTTCCACCTCCTGTTGTGATGACGACATCATGGAAGCCATGTCCACCCCTAACTTCATCTTTCCTGCCCATAAACGGGATGCCATCACTCACACCCTTCATGACTTATATAGCCTGAGCTCAAGCTTCACCTCCGTAGCTCCCACACTCCCCCTCACCGGTGACATGTGGGAAGTAGACATCCCACCCAGATCACTCCCTTCCGTAGAGTGCATTCAATTTATACTGTGTGCTCAGGTTTCTAGCATTGTTCTTCCTCCTCTCATTTATTGTCTTGTGGCACTTTTCAGATGGACCCCCCGTCAACACCTTATATCGATTTTGCCGATGGTGCAAGTCGCTACTCCTGGAATTTAGCCTCGACAGGTTGGGCCATCTTTACCCCTTTACATATGCTTGTTCTTTCAAACAGTGTATGCATTGGTACTGCTACCAATAATCAGGCCGAATATGATGTTGTAAGAGGTTTATTAGCCGATGCCCTTTCACATCGCATCCTCCACCTTCATGTTCATTTAGATTCCCTGCTTCTTGTCATGCAATTGAATGGTGTCTATCTTGTGCATAATCCTATCCTTTTCAGAAGATATTTACGAGTGAAGCTTTTGATGCATGAATTTGAAATCATTACTTTCAGTCATGTACCTAGAGCACAAAATCACTATGTAGATCGCATTGCAAACCATATTCTGGATTTGCATTTAACACACACATTTAACACAAGAAAATAACATAAAAATATCAAAACAATTCATATCCATAGTATGTGTTGTATAAAATGTTTTAGAGTTCATCAACTCTGATTCATATGACATGCCCATAGCATGTTACAAAAAACTCAAAAATGGGGGCACCACATGCCCCTAGAGACTAATCACTATCTGGAGGATCCTGAGCCAGTGGCTCTGCCCCTGTAGCTCGTAGATCACGCACACTCTTTCTGTCCATTGCCATGCGTCGCATGACTCCTCGCCATTCCGAGGGTAACCAATACATGGCTCTATGTACTGGTCATCCAAGTCTTGCCATCCGTGTTCCAAAACACCGGTCAGAAGCCTCTCACATCTATAATGAATGTCCTCAAAAAGGGCTGTTGTGTCCTCATTTTGCTGCGCCCTCAACCCACTAGATCTTGCAGCCCCGAATACTACCGGTCGCCCCATGTACCCGGCCAGTTTTACCAGTGCTATATCTGCATATCAAAAGTAAAAGAATTAGTACTACGTACAATATTATAAAAAATTTACATGCACGTAAAATATTAGCAATTTGACACTTACCATAGAGTCCCCATATACGACCAGGCGGAAGTGGCAGATCCAGGTCCCCACAATAGCTCATCCTACTATAGGGATAGTCGTCTATGTACAGTGGCATCTGATCCCAATGAACAAAGAAATCAGGACAGAACACCCGTCTAACTGCTCCACCTCCTCCTCTGCATAGTAGTTGCCCCCATCGATGCATCCTAGGCTCTCTCGGGCCCCCATCTAGGAGATGTATGCAAGATCAAAGTGTCAGAATCTTCTCAAAGAAGAAAGAGCACAAAACTGTACCATATGCACAATCATGGTTCACTTGCCGCTTACATAGTGACAACTATCATTTCAATGGTGATAGCATCATCTGGGCCCACCCATAGTAGCTCCCACTCAAAACACTCTCCACCAGCATCATTCCCCCCCCCGTGATGTGATGGAGTGCTTGGTTTCCCAGGATCCGTAGCAACGCTGCGGCCACAGCACGGGTCTCTAACCTTTGCAAATCCCCAATGGGTATTCAAGTCCCCTTGACTTGGAGACCTGGCCGACAATGGAGCTCTACAAACTCTATGATATTCTGCCCATGCAGTAATACTAGCTGAGTATTCCCTACCATCCCAAGTGGTGGGAGACCAGTGAGGAAATATATATCCTAGACCGTCAACTCAATCCGGTGCCCCTGCACTATAAAGACCTCATGGTCCAGATCCCAATAGCTAACAATTCGGGCCAATAAGGGCTCCCCAACTCTCATCAAAGGGTTCTCCACAAACTTCGGAACCCTAAACCTAGCCAAAGAACTGTGGACACCCTAATCCTCCCAGATCTC